>OMNV01010008.1:0-10213 GCA_900303265.1 Brotula barbata | reverse complement strand
CTTAGTCCATGCACCCCTCCCTACCCGGCCACATTAAATCATATATGTGGCTGGCTTGTCGTGTTCATCCATCAGCCTCATTACAGATACCAGGTCCTTCATTACCCTGAGGCTTATTAGCCTCAGGAAGTGCTGAGGATGTGGCTTTGAAAAAGAGAGCAAGAGCGGCCCCCCTGACTCATTCTTATGATCATCCATTCTTAACCGAGACCATCAATCCTCTCTTCAGCCGCTGCTGCCGCACCTTTAAAACACATATTTAACTCTACACTTATTGATTGTTGGAAATTGAATGCATGTCAATTTGAATGAGTGCTACAGTCATTTAAAAAGTGTTCAGTGTGCAAAACCTGCTGGCTACTGTTGCAGATCATTCACTGTCAAACAGTAAAGTGAGACAGGACGTAAAATATGTACGTGGTAGCAAATAGGTGCTCAGGATCCAGGCACTTGATGGCTCAGGAGTTGTTTGATTTATCTCCTACTGAAGATCAGAAACTAATGCGCAGCTATTTGTGTAGTGAGGTCAAAACACGATGGTTAGGTTTGCTGATGCAACAGAATTGTAAATGACTTAAACAAACAACTGATTTGATTAAATAAAAAAAGTCACACTAATTTGTCATAGAACAATGATAAGAAATTTCGGTCATCGTTTTGAGGCAATCGTAGGGCACAAATGAAGCAACATGCTAACTACTTGTGAGCTGATGTTGTGATAAGGCCACATAGCATCTACTCATGAAAGTCATATTGCCTAGCTAGCATAGGTGCGTATATGACACTCTTATCTTTGGTATGATAACCAGTGCCAAGCTTAGCTGACTCCTGTGGCCACCCCTCAGAGGAGGCCCTCAAATCACACTGACTTTGAGGATTCTTTGCACTTCAGAAAACAGCGATGTTTTTAAAAAGTCAAAACAAAGTGTTAAGAAGCATCATTCTCCTTTTTTGAAAAACAGCACGGACTCCCTTTAAAATGTGATTTGTATGTTCGGGTTGCAAAGTTAAGAAACATTGCTGTAGTTTTTTCGGCTGTAGAAATGTAATTTTAACCCCGGTAGCTTTATTGTTTCATTAACTTCCAATAAAAGAAAGAAAATGAGTCGGCTCACATTGGACTCTTCAAACACCTGCTGTAACACTTAAATCAAGGCATCAGGTCGCCTCAGCAACCACAATCTCCATGCTTTTCCCCAGGTAAAGTATTAAATAATATACAAGCCCTTATAAAGCTGTATGGATAGATACATTTACAAAGACAAATGTGGTTGTTAAGCTACTATAAAAGTTGACCAAGTTTGAAGAGAGAACTGTGTACAACTAAATGGTAGTACTTGTCTGTTTTTATACTGGATACAGATGAAATATCGTAGCTTTCCTTTTTTTTTTAATAACTAACCAACATTGTGTCAATGCCTTGGATGTTAACTGGTTTAATTTGCATCCTGTAGTTTTGCGTGTTACTGCAACTTCCATATTACTTTTTTAATTCATACCTGGTCTCAGTGTGGCCATACAGCCTTAAAATTAGCAATTGACTCACTCTCTTAAACTCTCAGGTGACCATCAATCAGGAATAAGGAGAAATTGAAGGAAAATTTAAAATGTCAAAGTTTAAAAAGTAACGCAATGGATTTTTTTTGTGTGCATTTTCTGTTTGTTGTGCTCATTCATTAATAGATTACTAATGTGAAAAGCCCCATTAAATGTGTCCAAAATCCTTCAGTTAACCCTGAATTTCTCAATTACCAATTCATTCACCTGTGAGTAAGGGGTTAATGGATGTACAGTTCGACAACAATTCCAGCAACTGACTGATCATTTCAGGAGCAGTGAAATGTCACATACATCAACAATATCGGTGTATCTGAAATCAATTGATTAATTCATCTCACTCACACATGGGTCGTAATTTACTTCAATTAACAGATTCTTCAGTGTGTCACACTAATTTGTTCATGCACAAAGATGGTGGCTCTGTAGATTGTCACACGTCACCCTGGGCATTAAATCAAGCGCGTGTAAAATCACGCTGCTAAGTAATCCAGGTTTTGCTCTAATCATGTTCTTTGTGCGTATGTAAATGTAATCAATCTTTGAAGTCACCGTGGGCTTATGCAGGTCCGTTCTACAGCAGCTATTTAAACAACTAAATATAATGTACAATCTAGTTTAGATGCATTTTTATCAAAAATCATTGTAAAACTGTATTAAAGTATCCAAAATATAAATGTGGTAAATAGAGCAGAGGCAAAAAATTGTTTGTCTCATGTCAACTTATCGCTATAACTGAAAAGGTTTTAGTTCATGGATATCGTTAATTTTATTTATTAGGCGGTAGAACAGAAAACAAGGAAACAAAATGAGTGGGAGTGTAATAGAATACTGGTTAAAAACATTTGAAGAGGGACAAAGCTAATATGCATAAGCAAGCAAAGTTTAAACACAATTGTAGTGATCACTAATGCTGAAGCCTCTGTGCATAATAAGATTTGTGTCTACACCGTGTAAGCCCACCACCATTTTAGTTGTTGACACAGGATTCATTTGCTTACCAGGCTGAGGAAGGAGCTGGAGCTGCATAAAGACGGAGAGCTCGAGCTTGTGAGAGAGGCGCTCAGCTCAGAAATACACTTCCTTCAGTCAGTAAGTTGTATTAGTTTACAGTTTGTCCTCACCCTGATCAGAAGTGTGATCGGAGCACAAGCACAAAATTGTATCACAGCTGCACGTTATATGTATGTCAAAGCAGCACCACGACATCTCTAAAGTGCACCACATTGGCTTTAACAAACTACATTCTACAATACAATTAAGCCCATACGGACCAAATAGTCCCCCTCTGATGACCAGTGAGGTTTTTTTTTCAGATTCTCCTGTAGGATGTGGTGTGTTCGGAGTGTATTTCACTTAATGTGGGCAGCTTGGATGTTCATTGGAGCCACACCAAACTCAAAACTTAAATATTTGACATGCTCCGTATTTACAGTCCAGTCCAACTTGTCACTTTGTATTGGGAGATCCCAGACAGAGCAGACCGTGCGAGAAAGACCGAGCTGACCGACACAGGAGAGCTCATGAATTGGAACGAACGAACGAACGAATGTGCAACATGCAGAGGCCACTGTTGTGATTGCATTTTTTGTTTTTCACTGCAGAAACCTGCAACAGTCTTTGTCCATTATGGTTTTTTTTTTTTTTCTTTTAAGTGACGTTTGAAATACATTATCTTGGGGTTATGTTTGTGGTGTGTTGGGCATGTTGAGTTAATTTCCCGTTTTTTAAATTGTACACTGACTTAAAGTAAGTCCTAATTTAATCATCCCCATTCATTCATTCTTCCATTAGTCTGTTCATTTAGATTTTTCCTATATTAATTTATTTTCTGTCCTTTCTATAGAAACTGGATGACAGCCAGACCACTCAGCAGCATTAGACTCGTTTTAAACAGCAACTACAGATGTTACGGTTTTTCTTTTATTATTGTTATTGTTCCAAACTTCACTTAAATGTTCATGTTGCCTAGCCTCAAAAGTGCATATCTTAAATATTATCTTTAGTTCTCTCATTTGCCAATAATAGGGAAAAGAAAAGGGCCTGAGACCAAGTGACGCAACAGGTTTTAAGTAAGTTTGGTCTTTGAGCGGTTTATACAGTGGTGTAGAAAAGTTAATGGAAGAACTCATCATAATGTGAAAAAAAGCATATTAAAATGAATATTTCTTCAAATGAACCATATGTATTCCATTCTTTGATGTGAAATCTCAACATTTTTCATTGTCAGGACACAAAAGTGTGTGTTCTTGCTGACCAATCACTGCTGGTGTAGACGTCGAGCTTCAAAACTGATTATATACTGACCTCTAGTGTACAAATAGAGGTATTAAAGTTTTAACCTGCTACAATAGGAAAGCCCCCCCACACCAGAGACGATGGTCTGCCCCTCTCACCTCTGCTCACACATGTCCTCACACGTCCTTTGTTGTCACTGGGGTGCATGGACTGTCTTCAGATGACTGTAGCATTCCCCATCACCCCCCACGACACCTCTAACTTTTGAAATTGAGGAGGTCCAAATGCTCCTCCCGAGACAGAAAATTGGAATGAACAATGTGTCCAACTCCGCTTTGAGTCCTGTGCTGAGCAACTGGCACCCATATTAATGACATTTTTAATGACTCGGTCCAACCCTCCAGAGTACTGCCCTGCCTCCTGCCTGCTTTATTTTTTAAGCTCAGCTGATGAGGTTCTACTGCCACCTAATGGAGAATCTCTTGACTCCTCATTGCACAGTCGGTTATTTCCATGAAGAATGATGCAGGTCTACAGCACAGGGTCACTCTGTGGGTCATTTTCTCTTTGATTAGACTGACTCGTAATACAATGATGTAGAATGTCAATAGCTGCCTAATGAGTTGCTGCAATCCCATTTTGACTCCTTAACCTTGACCCAATGAGCAGACAGAACAATGGACCAAACAGTCCATTTGGCTGAGTGGTTAACCTTGTTTGAACTGCAGCTCTCAGACATTCACGGTGTCGATGCTGCCGGCTCTTTTATGGGGGCGTAACCGTTATTTCAATGGACTGATTGCAGGAGCGTGTTACTGTACGCGTGGAATACTGCGACGAGCTGTGCGTTCAAGTCACGTGTCAGTGTCACGTGAGATGCCGTTACCGTGGTAGACAGGTCTCCGTAGTCTGTGCGTGCTGAGGTGTTAGTGACGTGTTGCATCCACCAAGGATGACTTTTGGTGTGTCACTAGGTTATACTGTAGTTATTGACTTCAATGAAATTTAGGGTGCATGTTGGTCACCATCCAGGAAAGAACGCATTAAATGTTGGCACCGCTTACTGCTGGCAAACCCTTTTCTCTCCTCGTCTGACATTTTAGAGACTTTGTTCTCAAGTATCACCAAAGCTACATCTAGCATACAAGAGGAGTCTATCCCTTGACCATGGCGTCACACAGATGAGGTTTACTTATGATGTTTCCGCAAGGTTGTGCTCACATGATTTCTCCTCTTGGGACAGGACCACGGAGAGTCCACAGACACAGTACAACGTACTGCACGTGAATGTGGGTTTCAGTTCAGTGTCTAAATGAACAGCAGATTAACTATTTATGTGTTAGCTCAAGCGTACTGAGGCCTTGTCATAATTGTGTCTTTAACATGTTTTATTGAAAGGACCCATCATTGAACACGTTAAAACGGTCTCAGGAGTACATCGTGTGGTTATCCACATATGAGGCAACCAGAGGTTAGCTGACCCTGTACATTCATATCCCTCAGCTCCCTTTTAAACGTCTCCATAACGAGGTTTTCTTGTTGGACCTTGCTCTTAGTCTGCAGGCAGTCCTGGTCTTGCTCAAAATATGCTGTTCTCCTTGCTGAAACTGGACTCGAAGAAGCCGGGAGTTCTATGACAGGAAGGAGAGAAAACACAATTAAACTTAGAAAGTTCCGTTTTCTATGCAGCTTTACACCATAATCAGGGCTGTGGAAAACTATTGGAATTCACACAGAGCATCGGAACAAATCCAATCGGAGCATCGTAGGACTACGTAGAATAGTTCCACTTTGAAAGCACTACATTGATGATTTTACAGAATTGTACTTTCTCCGTCTGAAGTTGATCACAAACGGTAAATACTGTAGATGAGTGTAGAAAACTCAGCCTTACTGCTGCAGACAGCCAGCCTGTTTCCTCCTATGTACTGCGTTGTCCATTTGTACCCCGTCTCCTGGCTACATTCCTCATAGAGACGACTTATCCTCAAAAAATCAAAATCATATCCCTGTGAAAGAAGACACAAAGTAATTCATGAATTTCTTAAATGAATATACTGAAAAAGTCATTCAATACATGTGCAGTGCACATCAAGTTTGTGGGCTATTTTTAATATTTAGTTGACAAAAATGCCATGGTTGACAAAAGGTCTTGTAGACATCACATACGTAGTTGCACATAGGTTTGCAGTAGCGTCTGTTGTCAACAGAAACACAAGCCAAGCCTCCATTGGTCGGAACGGAAGCTGCAGTGCAGTTCTGTGGCTCTGCGTTTTTGCACTCTGTAAATAAAGAAAATAATGACAATGATTCAGCATTTACCTGTCAGTGTTCATAATTTGGAAAATGAATATACTGTACTTCTTCACACGCGTCAGATCTCCATTTCTATATTAAGAAAGTTGCTGAGGCCTGAACGATATGATAAAGACAGATTCTTGACTTTCATCTCAACAGTAAATTTGGAATTGCCTGTACTGGAAACGTTTTTGTTTTTTGCTCCTCTTCACTCGGGGAAAAGAAAATCCAGGCTTACACAGAAAGCTGCTGTGTTAATTACCTCCCAGAATCCATCTGTACAAATTTGGCCACGACATCCGATCGTAATCAGCGAGAAAATCGCCCACAGCAGAGTGCTGTATAATCCTGCAGAATTAATTTCTTAATCAAATGAATTATTCACATTGTGTTGACAAATATGTGCTCTGCAGTAGACACAGAATCTATCAGAATTATAGCTTTAGTCAAAGGGCATTTTACCATTTAGTCATAATTATAGAAAAATAGCAGAGTAAATATAACGGTAAAGTAGAAAATGCATTTCTCGAAAATGTCGCTACCGCAGTGCTTTTCAGTGGGGCTCAAAAAAGTGTGTTAAAAGATAAATAATTGGAAAGCTGAAAACAAAAATGAATATCAAAAGTCCCTCTAATCATGTCTGGAACTGATTTGTTTTATGTTGGTCCCCGTTTCAGAGTTGAAGTATGCAGAATTCGAGTACCAGAAAACGTGCACAATAAGAATAAGACTGGAAGCGTTGACGGGCTGACTGGACCGTCCTTAGTCTCAGCTCACATGTAGTCTCAGCCAACCCACTGTTAACACAGAACAAGCAGCTTGAATGGTGGTCCAGGCTGAATGCAAACATAAAAAGACAGTCTCTGTGCCTGAGTTTGTGTATGGATTTACAGAATGGGAGGAAAATCATCTTCAATAATGGACACAACTCATCTATGGTGAATTAGATAAATATATTTTTAAGACTTGCTAGCAAGGGACACTGCATACATACAGCACGTGTGGTATTCAGCAGGACGTTGTCTGAAGACTTGGGTTACAGGGGTGGTATTTATAGGCTGAGGTAAACAAGTGCTTACATGACTTGACAGATGACATTTGTGCGTGTCTTGTCTTTGGACAGATAGACGGTGTCAAACTATGTCAAAGACAGAAGGGTACTGCAGAATGAATCGGTTGTATAAGACGGTTTAGATGTAGGTCAGAGGCTGCAGCGGGGTCATCTGTGAATCAGAGTGAGGACAGTAGCCACGTGATGATGTGTAACACACATCATCCAAGAGCTTCTCACAAGTCACGCTTTTTCTCCATGTTGTGCTGCCAATTTGAAATCTACCATGATGTTCCTCAGCCCACTACCTACCAAACAACTTTTTGTAAAAAACATGTCTTTAACCGTTATTTTGCTAAAGCTCACGCACGCCCTCCTCTCCCTCTTTCTTTCTCTGGCTCTCACTCTCTTTTTTTCTTCCCCTCCCCCTGTCTCTCTTTCTGTGACTCTCTTCCTCACCCTCTCACTCTTCCTCTCTCTCTCTGGCTGGTCTTCCTACCTTGCAGCAGGCGATCGTTCAGGGTGTCAGTCAGAGTCCTCATGGACAGCAGCAGTTCAGCTGTCTGGTTTGGTAGCCAATGATACGGCAGCTGCTTGCCACATTCTACTGCTGCCTATTGGTTAGAATAAAAAAAAAAAACCCAACAAACTCAAAAAATGACAAGCGCACACACACACACACACACACGCCACCTCTACAGCACCCTGCTCCTCTCTGAGATCGTGACATGATAAACAAACGGCAGATTACAGGAGCTGTAAACAGCACACAGCATCTTGACAGGAGGATCGTGGGATTCGGAGTCAACAGAATGAACTGTTTACGTGTAGACGTTTTACTTACCGTAAGCTCAGCGGAGAGACGCTCAAAATGCTGGGACTCAGAGGAGCAATTATGAGCTGTGGTCTCGTCCACGTCAGCGCGCACGGCCAGGGCTGCAAACAAACAAGCACGTTTGATCGCAATCTTTGCGACTATTTTAGAATCACACAAAGAAGGACATAAGGATGACAGTACCTATTAGTGAGCACAGATAAATCAGTGTTCCTCCGACTGCCATGGTGTCTGCTGTACAAATGAAGGCTGTGGTCTGAGTTGAATTTATTGCTCCAACCTGTGGGGTGGGGGCAAAGTTCACAGAGTTGGTCAACATAGCAAATATTGTAGTTACAGAACATGTTGGCAGGACTGACGGGAACAGCAGCAAATTTCCTCAGAACAGCATGAGGCAACACGAAGTTTGGGCACACAAGAGAGAGAGATTATGTTCCGTTTATAATTCCATAATAATGTTTGGAACCGGAGGGCGACCAGAAAGCAAATAACTTTGAGCGTGGACGTGTACTTTACTGTACGAGCTGCAAAGTCTTTTTCTTCTTTTACTTTTTTTCTTCTTTATTCTCATCTTTGCTGAATGGCAGATGGCAGGTTAGCGTTAAGTCAGTGGAGCTAACGGCCGATCGGCGAAAGAGTTGTACGAACAAACTGGTAAAAGTGAAGCCGTCCAAGAAAAGTCCAGCAGGTTGTTGTGGCCGAGTACCTCGTTTTTTTCCCCAATAACTTTATAGTTTAGTTTGTACACAGGATTTGTCAGTCGTTGTTTAAAGCAAGAAGTGAGCAAAGTACTGTTCACGTATGATATGTGTGTATGTATGATACGTTTTTTAAAATATTTGGACCATAACTGAAACGGGCCGCTACAACAGAAACGTCTGCAAACCAAACTTTAACCCCGAGATGTAAACTTTGAACCAAATAGTTGACACAGACGCTGTTGTTGCATATTTCTCCTAACCTGCACGCTCCTCCTTGGCCTGATGGGGGAGCTGCTGCTACGCACTAGAAGCTGTAATTAAGCACTGAGGTGTAGCACATTGAATGTCACCACTACTTCTTGACTGAGCCACAACTCAGTGTGAACCACTACACACACACACACACACACACACACACAGAGAGAGAGAGGGAGAGAGCCCATCAAACACACTCCATGACTCAGTGTCAGTCAGTACGTTGTACCACGAAGGATGACTGTGTAAATAATTCACTGTGGATGTTATTCATTATGGATGTCTTACGATCTGCCAGCAAATGAATTATTGAAGCTTAAAGAAAGAGCGATCGAGCTCATTAACACGGAGAATTGCTTTTTTTAATGTTTGATTTGAGGAACAAAGAGGAGTCCTCAAAATGGACTCGGAAAGCTGTCATTATCCCATTACAAATATGTCCTTTCGCACGCTCGATTTCAGTATTTAATCTGACAAATGGCTCTGTGTTGCCTAACCATGCTGTTATAATGGAAAAAATGACAACTAAATTTTTCTTCAGCTGCTGATCGCTCAGTAATAAGGGAAAGCTTTCTGCCTCAAATGTCACTCATCAGCAGCAAAAATGTGCTGCGCCAAAAAGTGCGCCCGTTGATTGATTGATCACATTGGTGCATTTGACAAATATCTAAATCAATCATTTGTGATTAAGATTTGTGAACAGTGGCATTTTCGTTCGTGCATTGTACATTAAAACTATGATGGATTCTCCAATTAAAGCAACGAATTGGGTTTAATCCTGCGATTTAATTGAAATCGACATAAATCACACTTTGTTTACTCAAGCTGGACATTGATTTTTCTATTATTATTATTATTATTATTATATAAACGTAATCAGGCACGTCAACATCAGATCGAATGGAATGGAATGTGTTGAACCGTAAGATTAGATTATGTAGTTGTACAACCATAAGCCAGCAGCTACAGCTGAACTTATGATCAATAAACTATGAAAGCATGCTGGGATAGATCAAGATAAACGCTCATTTGCATGTTGTAAAGACAGAAAAAGACGGCTAATACCACAAACATACAGCAGACGAGGTCATCCACGGTAACATCTGCACACACACACAGAGAGAGAGAGAGAGAGAGAGAGAGATGCCCTCTGTGACTGCCTGGTATAATGACGCGTGTGATAGCATTATGCTCTCTTCTCTGTCTAACCTTTTTCAAATACTTGTGATACCCCCCCAGCCCCCCCTCGCCCCCCCTTGTCTACCATGCCTGCAGGCA
>OMNV01010007.1:0-15813 GCA_900303265.1 Brotula barbata | reverse complement strand
CGAAGGATTAGTTAGATACCCCAGACAGACCGATAGAACTCTGATCATTAATAAATGAAACACACACACATGAGAGTGAAACGTGCCGCTCGCTGCTCCACTGCCCCACTTGACCAAGTGGGTTAAGTGAGAAAACCATTGACCACTCTCTGCTACACTCTCTGCTATTTCAGGACTGAACGTTGTTTTTTTTCCCCCAGTACGTTCTGCACACCTCGGACGTGTGAAACCTTATCGGAGCCTCGCGGGTAATTAATTATGACTGAATCTGACGGCAGCAGAAGGAAAATGTCGCCGCGGGCGCGGAGTCACCGAGTTCGGGACGGCTGACGAGTGTGACTCCGGTGAGAGGAATGCGGGAGAGAACGAACTGCGAGCGCCTGCGTGCGAAAACCCCTGACGATGTAAATGATGTTCTCCCGCCCGCAGCTCATCCGCGTGTGGAATTTCTCGTCCGCGTGTTTACACCACTTACAGGTTGGCTGGGCGAAGGTTGCCGTGTTCCCACACACCCAGCCCGGTTATCTCTCACCACCCACCTCCCCATCCGAACCCTCTCCCACTCCCTCGTTCGATCACACATCATATCAGTCCGCGTGCTCGACGCTCGCCAGATAGGCAGAAGCTTTCCGTCGCGTTCCAACGGGGCCGTGCGCGTGAATCTTCCTTTGGCTGCTGTGTGAGTTAAATAATTAAAGGGGAGTAAGAAGTGGGCAGCTGCAGACGTTTGGCAAGAACAGACAAACAGCAGCGCATATTGTACTTACTTAAAAAGACGTATCATCTTTAACGCCCCAAAATATTGAACTCGGTCTGCTGTTGAACATCTTTTATTACCCAGATTGAAAAGATTGGCTTGGTGTGTGTGTGTGTGTGTGTGTGAGTGTGCAGCAGCTCCACGCAGGCCGACTTTGTCTTGTTTCAGGGCAATACTACATAACAGTGGCTGTCACTGTTATGCTGAAACAGTTTTCATGAGACTGGATCAGCATCATCTCGGCGTGAAGGCTTGCTGCATGTTTGCGGGCCTGTTTGTTGCTGTTTCGGTCTCTAGGCGACCCTAAAAAAATCCCACGTATAACACGTTCATGACACTGAACTTCCTCTTGAACTTTCGTGTTGAGTGCAGGGAAAAGGAAGTGGAACTTTTTTTTTTGTGTGTGTGTTTTTTGAAGGCAGCGATGATGGTTTAACCCCGTACGTGCCCTGCACTCGAATCAGCCAAATGCGCCGACACAAACGCAGCGAGACTCCACCAGGCATTGCTTAACAGACACGTCTTTACGGGCGGGGGAAGTCATCGCGACTCCAGATGATGACTTCACACGCTGCCAGCTCAGCACAGGCTTATCGAGCCTGATGTCATCGTTCGGGCTCAAAGTCTGTCGGCGTTGGGTCTTCCTTCTTTCGCCATCGTAGAAACCGACTGCATTGTGTTTGCTCCGGATTAGATTACAGCAAAAGGGGACGGAATTCTTTCACAGGACTTCATTCCAGTTTTCAGTGTTCACGTTTTCAATAGCAAAGCTGGAGGAAAAAAAGTGATACGAGATGTGTCAGGGCCTGCTCCTCTACCTCCTCCTCCTCCTCCTCCTCCTCCTTCTCATTTTATCTTCGTATGAAACCAGACAGTGGAGGGGATTTACATTCCACAACTGCCCGGTGCCTCTTTCACTTTCTGACAGATCTCAAAAACCACAAACAGTACCAGTCTGAATCCAGGCAATGAATAGTCTTCTACGTGTGCTGTCTGATGACTGACTCATTTACCGCGCTCCTTAAAACTGCGCCGCTCTCAGGAAATTGATCCGTGCTCCACTTTTCTCTTTTTTTTTTTTTTTTTCCTCTCCCGTCTTATTCTTAGTGGCAGAGGGAGAAATTTGAAGAATTCCTCTCAGAAACCACACCAAACTCTTTCGTCACATGCCCTCTTTTTCCCTCTCTGTCCTTCTCCTAAATAAGGTATTACAATTTGAGTGGGGGAGAAAAAAAAGAGAAAGAGTGAGTGGGCGGGGCGAAGGCTGAAATAAGAGGAACTTGAAGGCGTACTCTCTCTTGCTCCCTCTTTCTGTTGAATCTGGTGAAGTCATTTCAGAAAAGGGAGTTTGCTATATTTACACTGGCACTCCTAGAGCGTGTTGTAAAGACCAACCGAGCAGTTTGAGGGAGGAACGCCGCATCTGAAGCTCAAAACCACCCGATTCACCTGAAAGACACGACATACCGTGAGTAAACACGCCACTGTGCTTCTCTTCTGCTCTGAGGTTTATAGACATCTTGGCCTTTGCTCATCAGCCTCACTGATCTGGGTTCTTGCTGGGAGTCAGGTTTTCAGGCAGCCATGCAATAATACTCTGAAAAGCATCAGGAAAAGGAAATTCAGCCTATTTCCTCTGCTGTACTCTGTCTCTCTGTACTCATTGTCTGGCCTTGCACTCCCAGGACACACAATGAAATCTAACCCTAGATCCTTGGTTAATGTTTAGTCACTCCTCAGATGCCTCGTGAATGACTGGGTACGCAAGTTCTTGCGTTTTGAAATCCTTGTAATCTGCCTCCAGTAGCTGCTCTGGCTTCATTCACGTTCTCGCTTTTTAAGGCCTCGCAGTCATGAGGAAATGTTCGCCGTTCCAGCCCATTCTGACTCTCTCGATGGAGACGCGGGGCTCTGAGATGCAGTCAGTCATGTGTAATGTACAGAAACCCCCTCTCTCTTTCAATATTTGCACTGAGCCCTGGAGGGCACGGCGCGGCAGTAAAAATCTGTGCGTGCGAGGGGTTCTGACGCGTACTTTGGCACTTTTATTGACGGGATGAAAGGTTTATGGGCGAGCAAATACATTGAAAACACAATGAGATTACTTTATGTGCCTTTCACGCTTGGCCTGTGCCGTTAGGTGTGTTTGACCGGCTTACATTATCTTCAGCGATAAGGTACAATGCAGACCGTTCAGCGGGCGGCTGTGAAATCTGGGCGTGCGCAGCTGTGAGGAACACTCAGTTTACCTGTTACGAGCTCCCGATTCAGATTTGTGCACCTTGAAAATCACACTTACAGACAAACGGGGGAATTTGGGAAGCGGGTGAGAACGTCAAAGACGAAGTCAATAAATGGCGTTACATTTGTAACGGCCTCTGAAGCCCCCAGAGGAGCCGGTCGGTGACCTAACACAGATTGAGATGTTTGCACAGGGCAGCTCGCAGGTGTTTGCTATACAGCAGAGGATTAACGAAAAGAACATGCAGGCGCACACAGCTGTGCAATTAAAGGCTTAGATATAACAATCGTTTGCGTGTGTGACAAATAGAATTATGCCACCGTTCGACAGTGTTCTAACAAATAAATAATGCCGGATACGACATGACGTCGTGTGAAATAGTGGGGGAAGATTGGTTCGACTTAAAACTGAATCCCCAAACATGAACGTGTACAGACAGGCCATTTATCACAGACGACGAATGTTGCACAAGCTGTAGCTATCAGCAGATCGCATCACAACATCCAGAAAGATAACCGTGTGCACTTACATAGGCGTGTATGATAACCTTATTGCAACACAAAACAGTGAAAGCATCACTTTAGAACTAAGGAGCAGCATTAGACATGTACGCAGAACAAGACATGGACATGCAAATGAGTCACGCGTTCCTATTCCTCCTTAACACTTTTACGGCGGGAACAAGGATCGCCTCAGCGGCATGACGACCTGACAAAGCACCAGGCTGTCTGCCTGTCTGCACGTCAACATTCTCCATACGCAATTTGCTGCTCCGCGGCATTTCCTGCTGCCGGTACTTGTAGCCTGCTCGGATTTTACGGCGGTGTTCAGACATGCTGCGGGCCAGATAAGCGGCACGGTGTGGTCCCGAGCCACCCAAACGGCAGCGCGCGCGTGTGCGGCTGAGAGTGAAGTGTGGGTGAAAGGGTTACTCTGGAAAAGTGTCGGCCCTCGCTGCGTTCAGTGCGGGGACAGAGACGGGGCGTGCGTTGCGTTTATCATCGATGTTCCCCGAGCGTACCGGAACGCAGCTGGAAACTGTCGGACTGTGAAAGGGGCTGTTTGGTTGAGTAACATCACCATGGAAGCTTTCCCCCCACGTGCCCCTGGAACTCCGGTAATAACTTGCGCCGACCTCAGACAATGAGCAGCCACGAGCACAATCCGCGGCGGCCGAGGGCTCCAGTGTGGAGCGGCGGGACACAATGACGACGTGTGAGAGTCACAGCACCTATTGTGCATTGCTGACGAGCGTGTGTTTCGCACGGGGCCACAGGCTTGTGTCATTCTCCGTCGTGAGGACAGAGAGTTCCGTTACACCCACGCTGCCTCTCCCAGCCTTCGGAGATATTCAGAGGTCGTTAAAGCGTGTGATTCAGCGATTCCGTTCGTATTGAAGCGGCGAGCGCGGCGAGGAGGCGTCTCGCGCTTTCTGCGTAGCTGCTCTCCTTCGGGGGGCACTTCCCGCAGTGCGCTGTGTTGTTTTGTTTGGTGTCCTGTGCACACATAGTTACCTTTGTGAGGAAGGAAGTGACAGCTGAATGACCAAACAGGATGCAGGGAGTGGACTGGTTCCGTTCAGGCTCACAGGAAGTTCATACTGCATTAGTGAGACGGAGAGGACAAGCGCAATTACTGACAGAGAGCGACGAGGCTGTAATAACTGTAAGGTACTTTGCGATTTTGAGATTCATTATTCGGGGTGTCTCTGTTGAATAATGACGGCGACGTGATCCGGATTAACGGGAACACGAAGTTTCAGCCTGTTTTTTATTGCACCGGTAGAGCAGCGTGTGTGCGCACGTGCAGCCAAACATGTGCGCACATCATTCTTGACTGTATGCTGATGGTGGTCCTGCGTGCATTCTCTTACCCTCTTCATCCTAACCATAACCGTCATCGCTCTGTGCTGACCACGTGCACTTACCCGCAAACACCAACATAATTCCTGGAAGAGCAAAGGTTCAGTCAACTGCTATTCTTACTCGCGGAAACGAGCTTATTTTGAAGGGTTGACACTGAACCTTGTCCTCGGAGCCCCACCTGCACCGAGGAGGAGATCAGCTGAAGTCATATTTGTCTTGACTGCAGGGCAGTACGGTGGGTGTGAGCGGGGCAGGGTTCGGACCGCGAACGCCGTCACATCCATTAAATGTTCATACGCAGGAAGGGACACAATAGATTGTTGCCGATTCGAGTTTGATAAGTCGTCTGCGTATCTAATGCAAACTTTCCCTCCCAGCAGGATAAAGATGGCAAACAAAGGTCCAGCTTACGGTCTGACCCGAGAGGTACAATCGAAGATCGACAGCAAGTACGACCCGGAGCTGGAGGAGAGGCTGGTGCAATGGATCATCGCCCAGTGCGGCTCTGGCGTCGGTCAGCCTGAGCAAGGCAAGACCGGCTTCCAAAACTGGCTGAAGAGCGGATGTGTGAGTGGATTTGCATGTAAATCTCCGCGCAGAGCGTTGTGATCCTTGCTGTGTACAAGATGTTTAGAGGGATCTGCTCCTCCTCGGTCTCCAGGTGCTGTGTGAGCTCATCAACAGCCTGAGTGGTGCCAACAAGCCAGTCAAGAAAATTGGAACCTCCACCATGGTATTTAAACAGATGGAGCAAATCTCCCTGTTCCTCCAAGCGGCAGAAAAATACGGAGTCACCAAAACCGACATGTTCCAGACCGTTGACCTCTTCGAAGGTGAGACACAGAGCAGACCTCATCCGTACGAGTTAAACAGTTTCATTCGAGGCTTTGCCGCAATATAAGCGGAAATGACACGCACGGTCGTGTGTAGCGGTGGAGGGAACACGTCAAAATTCTTCCTTGTATTTGCCTATGCTCTGTTCAAGTGTGATTGATGTGTGTCCTCAGGGAAAGACTTGGCAGCTGTCCAGAGGACTCTGATGGCTCTGGGGAGTTTGGCTGTTACAAAGACTGATGGGTGTTACAAAGGAGATCCTGCCTGGTTCCATCGGTGAGTTTTAGATATCTGGTCTCTTGCTTAAATAAAGGAATGACTGCGTTCCATGACAGAGGTGTGAGCCGTGCATTTGCGCGTGTGTGTGTGTGTGTGTGTGTACAGGAAGGCTCAAGAGAACAGGAGAGACTTCTCAGACGAACAAATGAACGAAGGAAAAAGTGTCATCGGCCTGCAAATGGGCACAAATAAAGGAGCATCTCAAGCTGGTATGACAGGCTACGGGCGACCACGGCAGATTATCAACAACCAATGAAGCTGACCCCGTGCCTAAACCCAAGAAACATCTCCTTCTCCCTCCCGATCCGCTGATAGGCCAGTGAGTCGGACGGAGAAACTCTGACAATTAACATTTGCAATGAGGTGAAATATGACCTAACTGTTCTGAGACCAAACTGGATCAAAACGGGGACCAATGAGACCGTGCGTATAGATTATTAGTGATTGGAGGTTAAGCTTTTGAGACATTGAACCGTACAAACAACAAAGTAATCCGTGTACTGGTTTTAAAACTAGCATTGGTTGTTGGGTGCCACTAATGTTTCTGCCAGGCCATCCTCGTCAATAACATTTTTGTCTTAAAGGACCATACCGGTGGCTTTCTACATCTTAACCTATTAACAACGAACTACGATTTTGACACTTTTAAAATCTCTCTCATCCTTTAATGCGCCATCAACAATAATTGTGAGATCGCCCCTTTCGTAACTGCAACACCCAACGGCTGTAACAACAAAGCTACACAAACAGTTCGACGTGATGGATGAGCTTTAACTACATTCAAGTCTTTGCAAGTTCATTTGAGTAGTGTAGTGTAAAGAACACAAAGTAGGAGGTCACGATTTGTAGCTCGTGTTTCCGATCCTGCAAACCCACCATAATGATCCTTTGAGTGACACGACTGGATAAAAATGTTTAGGAACTCCATATAATATGAGAAAAGTTGCAGAAATGCCTAATTTCTAATCAAGACGTTGGCCCTTCTTTCTACAGCTTAATATTTTTCTACAGCATTTCACAATGACAATGATTTTGATTTTGAAATAAAGTTCAATTTAACAACAAAAAGCCTCGTGTTTTAATGGGAAAGTGAAAGCAAAGTGCCTAAGTCACCGTGTTATCCGACTCTCCATCAGGTAAAGAATAAAACTTGACCAAACGTGCAAGGAAAAGCGATGATGAAGATATCACAACAAGCAAAATCTGCCTTTTCATTCTCAATTCAGATGTTTTATTTGCTTTAAACCTGAGCTTTGCCCCAGAGAGATAAGTGGACGTGATAAGGAAAGGCTGCAGCAAAAAATGGAACACTGCCCAAGGGTGGGAGGAGAGAAATGATGGCGGAGTGATGAAGGGTGGGGATACTGCCTGGATTTTTCCTGGCTGAGGCCGGCCTTGCCTGTGTGGATGGAACGAGAGAAACTGCGGGGATTCAGGACGAAGGACTATCTCCCCCTGCAGCCAAGTTTTGTTTATCCTGTGTTTTTGCTAGATTGTCAACTAAGGCGTGAGGAAGGGTGAAAGAGAAGAAAAGCAGGAAAGGGGGGGATAAAAAAAGAAGACAGTTAGGATTGTTTGGAGACGGGCAGCAGGAATGAGCGTCGACGTTTAAAGTCAAGCGAAGGTGATTGCGTTGGAGCGTTTCAAGTTCACGACAGAAATAGAGGTTAAGGCCGAACAGAGGACGCAGGAAATTGGAGTGTTTCCAAAAAAGGGGTTGATCGTTGTGGAGGGAGGGCAAAAAACACAACTCCCTTTTCCTCTCCACATGCAGTGGGACGGGTAACAGGAAACAACGTACGTTATGTCGCATGTAGAAATTCAATGAAAGGTGATACAAGTACAATAGCACGACAGCAGATTTCAAGATTTCACAATAAAAGCTCTCTTCGCTGGAGAACTGATTTACTCATTTCCTGCTGATGTTTTTTTTTTTTTTGCGTGGGTCATTTTCTGTTTATACTGGTCTCTTATTATAAACCTACTGTACACTCACTGTGGGACTGTTAGAAGAGATTTATGCATCCTGTCCGCAACTCTTACATGGAGATAAATTGCAGTGGCTGTTGTCTCGGTTGTAGCCCAGATAATTAATTTTCCAAAATGTGTTTATTATTTCAACACTTATATTTATTTCATAACTAGCTGACGAATGTGCTCTGGCACAAGTGAGCTCTTTGAGCGGATCACATTATGCAGCACATCTGCCCAAGTTTATCTTCAGCGTCCATTAAAGCCATTTACATTTGGTGTCACGAGGAATCAAGTGTAAATAGATTTTCGTGGTTTACATCTCGTTCATTGCATTGTTGTAAGAATGCTCCCGATACGTCATACATCAATGCCAAATAGGTCACTGTTTATGCCAACTAAGAAAATGAACACAATGAGTATTCTAAAATCTCAAATATATATTTACATTCCATTTCATGGTCGTCGAGAATATCCAGATGTGATTTGGATCAAAATCTGTACTTCAAAATATTGAAAATATGTTCACTCGTTCATCCTAACATCTTTACAATCGTTGTACTTGCATGATTGTATGAGGTTTTTGTGGGTTCATTATTTGTAAATTGAATTTGTTTAAAAATGATTCTCCTAGCTAAAAGTCAAAACAATTTGTGTCAGTGTCAGGGAGGGCGTATAGGATAACGAAGGAACGATGGGGTCGATTTTGTTTACGCAATAGTTTGAAAGAAATGTAGCGGAACGTTTCCATTAAATCGCAAAGCTGTAATATGATATTGGAACGCAGCGCTAGATAGCCATCTCGCCAACAGCTAACAGTGTGACAAATGAACTCTGAAATTTCAGACCTCCTACGTAAAAGTTACATGCACTGTCAAAGTCTGCGACGTTGGGGTTTGTTGGAAAGAATCATTTTCTCTTATGTCAGACGACGACATGGCAGATGAATGTGAATACTCACTGAATATACGTGAAATAGTGTCAGAAACACAAGAAACATCAGCTTAAAAACATAAAGATTTTATGGCTGCTTCAAATGCATTTTTTTTATTTTCAATATGCAAAATATTGTATTTTATTTTCCTACAGTTTTGGATGCTGGATATTCTCTTAATATCGGTTTACATTTTTATGGATTTTTGTCCATCCCTGATTAAAGAACAGCAGTGTTCTATTTCAGCCATTTTTTTTTTTGTTGCAGACTCCATATGTTAACAACTTTTCTACAGCGCTCCGCTCTTTTGACACAGGATCTATTATGTTAAGGAAGTCACGGCATTAATGACAGTTTGGAAACACCAACACAACACTGACCTCACTGCAATGGAATGCATTTCTGCCTTACAGGGGTATAAAAGAGGTGACAATAGCCTCGAGGTTACTAAAGTGGCCTTGTGACTGGAAAGATGCCAATTCTAGTCCTCAGACTGTCTGGGAAAATGTCCTGGGAAAATTGGATAAGTAACATGCTCTCTCCCGCCATGAATTATGCCTGTGCTGTTGAGCAAGGCACATAACTTCCGCACCCCAGGCATTAGACATTAATCCCAGCATTTTGTGAGTGTGCATTACATTGAGATTTTTATGGATGCTGGAAGGAAATCAAAGTAACCCAACAGACACGAAAGTCAATTGATCACATTAGGAGCCATATACTAATGGAGGTTCTCAAAATAAATTTTCTTGTGTGCTATGAGCAAGATAAAAGATACAAGTTTGCTTTTGAGTCATTTACAATACATTTTCTCGGCGTGAATGTCTCAAAACTATTCCCCCTCCATGTATACGGATGTTTTGATTGAAAAATGTGTAAACAGCTCTAATAATTTCCCCTTAGTGAATTAAAGGAACAGAGTAAACCTCAGACAGGTCACGCTATGAGTGACACCCAGTCACAAGACCAGAATCACAAGATGAACAAATTAAAATTACATTAATGAGACAACATTGCAGCCATAAATGTCATTCTGCAAATATTGTAAACATTGATTTTAGGCTAAAAAAAAAAAAAAGCCAAAGGGCGGGTCAGTCTACTGAGCATTTGACTAAACTTCACAACTGAGGCCTGTGATTTTAGGGAGAAAATGTCACCGATAATAAATGACAGGAAGAGGATTGTTAGGCTGCTTTGGTTTGTATGCCGCAGCATGATGTCAGCCCAAAGCCGCTAAGTGACGCCACAAAAGACTGCAATCAAAAACGATTGCCCTGGGTGAAAAGCTGCGAAAATAAATAGGACAACCTGCCCCTGATCTGGGACCTGCTGAATTAGCTCTAGGACCACAATTATCCAGAGGTGAGGCACAGAAATCAATGGGTATAAATGAATTTTGGTGACCTGGTCATGGAGTAGAAGGGCCTCTGGAGTTTTTCTGGACCCTATAAACAACAATACGTGGTGCTACATGGGGCTAAATGCAGGGATGACCGCACCGATTTCCGCATGAGTGTGCTGCTTTTTCAGATGTTACATTAATAACCTGAATAAAATTTTGGAATGTGACTTTGTGAATTCAGGAGACAAGACAGGCAACAAAGAGGACCATCATTTCTAAGCAGTGATTCACAACAAGTCAGGATGAAGATTTTCTCATGATTAGTAACGTGAAGTTTGAATCGGTCTCAGAATGTGTGATTTGATTGACTGTGGTTTGATGGCAGCCGTTGCCAGCTCTTTCTGTGGTGGTTTTGATGATGCAGAGACCGGGAAAGTGTCTCCATGAGGTCATCGTCTCTCTACGATGTCCTTGATCTGAAGATTATTGAGCTTTGAAGGTAAAACTTGCAGTTTAGACCTCTTTTCACCAGCCAATGAGGAAGAGGGACTGGATCAAGGCTCACCACATTCAAATGACAACTTATCCAGATCCAGGTTGTGAAAGCAGCAACGCTACACAATGCAGCTCGCATTTCCCTCTCCCTGGTCATGTCCTCTAACTCTTCCTTGGGGATACCAAGATATTTCCAGGACAGATGGGAAATTCAGCCAGCGAATTATGAGTCTGCCCTGCAGGCTACTCACGGTGGGATGTGCCTGTTGTTACAGGCGTCCAAGAGGGATCCTGATCAGATGTCGAAATCACCTCCACTAGCTCCTTTCAATACAAAGGGTTTACAATTAGATGGTCTGGCATCTTCAGCTGCTGCATCATTGGGCTCCTTCCTTGGCCCTCCTGAAAGGAAGGACTTCAGTATTTGCCTGGAGTACGACGGTTCAAGTCATACTGTAGATGCCGTAAAACCGCACTTCGCCTGTGCAGTGCACTTCCTTTTCCTGCGAGATGACGCCAGCCAGGAGAAACCATCTGTCATCCATCCGTCATCATTCAAGTATGGAAAGTCATCTTTCAAAAACATGGAACCACAGTTAGTGTAACCTCAGGACACCAGCTGCAGTCCTCAGATGTTTAAGTGCTATCACTGGAATGGCCTTTCCATTCATCCGAAAACGTTCCTCAGCTTTGCTGAACAGGGGACGTGGGCTAAGGCACCGTTTCAGTGCTTTGTTCGATGCTGCTCTGACTTCTGTTCATCCATGGTCTCCCTTACAGTTGCCTGCCAACACCGTGGAGACCAGTTTTCAATGTTTTAATGACAGCAGGTTGCAATATTCATTCATTTATTCATTGTCTAAACCCGCTTATCCTGGATACAATGACTGGGTGTAAGGCAGGGTACACCATTCACACTCCCACTCTACTCTACTCGACTCTAGATTCCTTTCACATTCTTACACAGTAACAGTGCCATCTTAAATGTTAAGGCATTTCATTTAATATTTTCCATGTTTACATACGTTTTGGACAATGGCTGTGATTTCAATGCTCGAGCAGCTTTGTGTTTTTCAATACAAAAGTTGGTGAACTATTTCAGTGTGTGTAGCAGTTTTCTTTCAACATTTTCAGCACATTTTAGAAATACCGTGATATCGATAACCATGATAATTTTGGTCACAATAATCATGATATGAAGATTTCAAACGGTTACATCTTAAGTTCCAAGTTGTCAGGAACATACCATTAGCTGATGACTAGCTAGCCAGCCAGCTGTCTTGCCGTCCCGTCCAATATCACATGAACAATTTGCAAAAAATGAGAATCTAATGAACAACGGACATTTCATTTGTGTTCTAAAACAAAATCTACCACAACCACGATTTTGCGAGGAGATTTTCTTTTCTTTTTTATGGCAATAGCAAAAAATACACTAAATGTATACAATTACATAATTTACAACTTTGAATAGTGCAAGCCATGGGAACAATTTGACAAAATGTAAGGATGAATGATTCAAAGTATTTTAATACAAAATACATAAATACAGAACCTAATAGTATTTTGATACATATTAGGCATGATTTTTTTCAAGATGTTGAAATACAACGTAGTATTTAGTATTTGAAATATGTATTTCAAATGCAATCATCGGAAATACTGCCCATCCGTAAGCAGAGATATATGCCACTTGCAATTTTGTTAAATAAAGTGATTAGTTGTGGTTCATTTGCTCCAGAGATAATAATCAATAAAATGAGTCCTTTGTCAACCCCCTCTGCATCTGCATTTGCAAAAGACATTGCTAATAACACATAACATCAGCAATGTAGGTGCTCTATTGCTTAGGGAAAATAAGTTTGTAGTAAACTGAGAAAATGGTTCTGCTTTGGTAAGTCTAGCTCAATTTCTAAAGAGAAGCAGATATGATTAATTTGTTAATTACAGTAAGTTGGGACTGTGAGTGACAGAGGAGTACCCACAGAAAGCTCCCATAATAGTAAGGGGCAACCCCAAGGACACAAACTCCCCATAGACCTAGACCGTCCTGTCACATCTTTTGGGTGGAAGCTGAGTTAGTGGTTCTGCTGAGTAAGCGGTCGGTCAGTTGGTAAGTTGACCTTACTAGAGAGCAGTGGGAGTGCGGTCACACTCGACGTGTCCTTAGGCTGCAAACCGACGGTATTGCTGTCTTTACTGGAGATGGAAAGGAGTACTTATGGTGACAGACTACAGATCGATTGTATTGGGAATGAGTTAGGGTTCGAATCTGCTGTTTCTGTGAGGGAGGTGATGACGCTGCAGCTGCAGGGCAGCACTGTGTCGTTCCTCTTTTGCCCGCCTGTGTCTGCACAGTCTCTGTAAGCAGCAGTGGACTTCAGCATTGCATCTCTTTTTCTGACTTTCAGCCCCCTGTGCTTCATTATATATGTCGTGACACATAGCCACAGTCTTCTCTGAGAGCGTTGTCGGGAGGCTTGTTCCGCAATAGAAATGCCGCCTTCTCCGTTTTAGTCAGTCTGTCTATTATCGCGTGCTTCATCCTGTTTTTCTCCATGGTCCTCGCCACTTGCATTTGTTCCGCCATTGACATTCCAGCTGGCAGATTCTCTTTAGGCAGGTCCATCTCCCGCACCTTGTCCGCTACCTTCTCTGTGTTACTCTGCCTGAATTGCACTGCCTCTCTCGCCCTGTTTTCCTCCGCTTCCCTCATTCTGTACAACTTTTCCACCATCGGCAGCGGAGGAGACTCTCTCCCTTTCAGCTCCTTTTCTCGCAGCTCCCTGTCCTTCATTTGTTGCTTCAAGAAGTCTGACAAACATTTCATCTCGATCTCTCTCCGGTAAGGTTTAAAACCTCGTTGCCAGGCAGCCTCTTTCTCTTTGGACCGTATGTCCTCATGCTGCTCTTTGGCCATCTCTTGAGCCATCATCTGCTTCCTTTTATTTGACTCAAGCAGCTGGTCTGCTACCTTCTCTGTTTTACTCTGCCTGCCTGCCACATAATCTTTTGTCCTCTTATCCTGAGCTTCTCTCAACTTGTTCAATTTGTCCACTATCGGCGTTTGGGCCGGCATTTCCACTGACGGCGGCTCCGTTTCTCGCAGCTCCTTCTCCTTCATTTGTTGCTTCAAAAATTCTACCAACCGTTTCGACTCAGTCTCTTTCTGGTCAGCTTTCCCCCGACGCTGCAGGGAAGCCTCTTTCTGAATAGACTTCATCTCCTCGCGCCGCTTCCTGTCCGTGTCTTGAACGAGCACGTCCTTCCTTTGACTGAACTCAAGCAACTTGTCCACTGCCTTCTCTGTCTTACCCTGCCGAAACGCCACCTCATCTCTTCGCCAGAATTGCTCAGCCTGCCTGATCCTGTGCAATTTTTCCGCCATTGACATCGGAAGAGCCCTTTTCTCTTTCAAGAACTCCTTTTCTCGCAGCTCCTTTTCCTTGATTTGCTGTTTCCAGTATTGTGTCAAACTTTTCATATCATTGTCTTCCTGGCCAGCTGCACCTCTGCGCTGCCAGCAAGCCTCTCTCTGTTTGGACTTCATCTCCTGATAATGCTGTCGATCCTTCTCTTGAGTCATCATCTCCTTCCTCTTATTTAACTCGAATAGCGCGTCTGCTACCTTCTCTGTTTGACTTTGCCTGTGTGCCACTGCATCTCGCATCCAGTTTCCCTCGACTTCCCTCATTCTCTGCCATTTGTCCACCATCTGCGTCGGTGGTAGTCCTTTCCCCGTCGGCAGCATCTTTTCCCGCAGCTCTTTTTCCTTCATTTGCTTCTTCAAGAATGCTGCCAAGCCTTTCATTTCAGTCTCTTTCTTGCCCACTTTCTCCAGATGCTGCCAGCAATCCTCTCTCTGTTTCAACTCCATCTTCTCACCATGCACTCTGTCCATCTCTTGAGTCATCATCTCCTTCCTTTTATTTAACTCAAGCAACACGTCTGCTGCCTTCTCTGTTTTGCTCTGCCTGAGCGCCACCACGTCTCTCCTCCTGTTTCCATCGGCTTCTATCATTCTGTGCCATCTGTCCATCATCAGCAGAGGACCTGGATCTTTACCTTTCAGTAGCTCCTTCTCTCGCAGCTCCTTTTCCTTCATTTGTTGCCTCAAGTACTCCGTCAAACGTTTCATCTCAGTCTTTTCCTGCTGAACTTTCCCATCACACTGCCAGAAGCCCTCTCTCTCTCCAGATCTCATCTCCTGGTGGTATTCTCTGTCCAACTCTTGATCCATCATCTTCTTCCTTTTATTTAACTCAATCAGCATGTCTGCTGCCTTGTCTGTGTTACACTTCCTAAGTGCGACGATATCTCTGATCCGGTTGCCCTCATCTTCCCTCATCTTATGCCATTTTTCCACCAACAGCAGGGGACCCGGATCGACACCTTTCTGCTGCACCTTTTCTCGCAGCTCCTTGTCCTTCATTTGTTTCTTCAAGAATTGTGCCAATGATTTCATCTCGGTGGCCTCCTGTTCAGCTATTCCCCAACGCTGCCAGGGCTCCTCTTTCTGTTTGGACTTCATCTCCTCATGACGATGCCTATTGATCCCTGGAATCTTCATCTTCCTTTTATTCAACTCGAGCTGCGTGTCAGCCACCTTGTCTGTTCTCCTCTGCCTGAGCGCCACAGCATTTCTCACCCTTTTATCCTCATCTATCCTCCTCCTATGCCATTTTTCCATCATCAGCAGTGGAGTGGACACATTCATGGTTTTCTGAGCCATGATTGTGTCCGGTGTATTTGTTACTCTTACACATACTAACAGCAAAATGACCCACATTACTCAATCTGCGGAGAAACTTGATGATGTCAAAACATCGGTTACACCATAGATTGTATGTGACATCATACCTCCTTCACAACCCTCCCGCACAGTGTGACATCACAGTTACGCTTTCATCCACTGTAGGGATTCTGCCGACAGATTGAAAGAAACCAAACGTGGAGGCAGACACAACATTCTGCGGTAAGAAGAGAGCAGAAGAAAGTGATTCAGGTCACAGGAATGATGAAAATTGGAAAATAAAGCTTGCAACAAAATCAACAAAGAAAACAGATGTAAGTGGTGGCACTGTTGCAATGTGT
>OMNV01010006.1:0-15287 GCA_900303265.1 Brotula barbata | reverse complement strand
AAAACCCATCACACGCTCTTATTGATCACAGCATTGCCATGTCGCCAGAAGCCTCCGGACAGACTCTGTTTCCCAACCGTCTTTTAAATAAAAGGAATTATAAATTTGAACATTCACTCTCTTTTCATGTCAGTCCGTATCAAAGTCACGGGAGCAAAGGCCGATTGCTTTCATAAAGGAGCTTCGCATTCTCAATTAAATTTTTGATCAATATTTTGGCATTTAATGTACTCTCCTACAGAGGAAAACAGGGTATTTCTCCTGATCTGATTAAGACATCCAGACATAATCAATAAGGGAGATATGTTTATGTTTTTAATGAGGCAGAGAAAAAGACAGAAAAAGAGCCCATAAATCCACATGACATGTAGGATTTTCAGCGTGGAATTTTGAAAGAGGAATGAATTAGATTTAAAAACAAAAACTAACATTGAAATGTACTCTCCTGTCTTTGCGTTTGGAAATGACTCTTGGTTTGAATTGCTGCTTGCAAAAAGTAAAGTTCTTTCTGTAAATTAAGCACTTTTTTTTTTTTTTAGCCATGAAAAGGTTTGATTTCACTCCAGATCAAACTTTGGTGCATTTCAGTTTGAAGCTTGGCTCTGGTTTGTGTGTTTTCCTGAGTCTGGGCCATATTGTGCTGCCTCCCTCCCTCTGAGCCAGGCAGCTTACACAGAGAGGGGACACCGTGCTTCATGGCATCTGACAGGAAATCCATAGAGTGCACAGTCTGTAATCCCACTATCACGCTTTTGCCAAACGAAGAAACAGTAATCCAATCATTAAGTCTGCATTTAAGCACAACTGATTTTTTTTTTTTGCTTTACAAAACAAGAGTTTGCCTACTTAAGCACAACCTGGAATCTGTGTGCAATCCGAGCGGATGGTAAAAAGTTCCTCGTAACTGACCAAAATGTCTCCAAAAGGAGGTCAGAAATGCTGAGATGTGACTTGTTGTCCGGTCAATCACTGAGAAGTGTAAAAGGAACTAATCGTTATCTGTCAATAAATAGTAATTACATATTGTGTGGGGATATAGGGACACACATTTCACTGTCACATGGGTTGTATGTAATTAAAGTCATGATTCACGAGCAAACGGGCTGTTTGTGGCTGACCTTTTGACCTCTGTTTCATGTGACTCTGCAGTCTGATGTGACTCCCTTTATTACTCCGCGTTACGCAGAGAAAAATACGAATCAACTCTTCGAATAAACGCACTGACTTATTAACAAATCACGGCTTTTACAATACAGAACAATGAAAGCGTCCTGCAGCTGACGGGGAGTTGTCAAGCATGAATTAAAGCCTGAGCAGCAATCTAGTTTGAAATGGAACTGATGGCAATAAAGTTTTATTTGACTCGTATTTTACATCAACAAAACACCGTTCAGATAGCTGCCATTTACATTATTCTAATGAACTCATCACGTGATCATAATTAAAGCCTTCAATTACTGATTGATAATAAAAGATAACACGGCGCGAGAAAACTCGTTTCCCTTACATAGAAATAAATGCAATGTGTCATTTTGTTAAAGATATCTTACAGAATGAATGCGTCGTTCTAAGAATAATTTTCAGCTCTAACCATACACAAACAACAAAGCCCTGACAACACGAATGTAAAAGCCACTGCCAATCCAAGCAGCTAAAATATGTCTTAATCCAACTACAAACATGAAGCTCACATCACACGATACATCATTTACACATTTCCCTGCCACACACTTGTTTGCCTGGTCTGTTGGAGGAGTGTGGAGAGGGATAATTACTATAGCCACAGGGCTGCATTAATCAGCTGGGTGCATTTGTTGGGTTTTATTATGTCCTCCTCCGCTCTTTGGGCCTTGCTGACTGTGGCAGGAGTACGGTGGGCTGCTGGAGGAGCGCGGTCACCCCGCTGCCTGTGCACACTGGGTTAATAAATGCTATTAGCCTCTTCATTTCTCATTTAAATGAAGATGGCTAAAACAAAACGACATAAGCTGTGGTGTTAATCAGGGACTCGTAGCAGGACCCGGATACCTTGATTGAGAGTGCTGGACTCACACAATGAGGCAGGCTACTGTCTGCTGGGACGGTCAGCGCTGAGAGTGGACGTGTTTGTGCATCGTTTCAAATGTGCGTGCAGTCCATCACTACTGCAGGAGGAGGGATAATAGCATAACAACAGGCAGAATATGTCTGCAAACGAGACAAAAAATTGGGGAGATATTTTATTTCACAATTCTATGGGATGATAGTGAAGACAATTAATAATATATAAAGGCCATAACGTATGAGAACATAATATACAGTGAGTCCAGTGTTTGCTATGGGGGTGTAATACTCTTTGATTAGAAATTCAATATTTCTCCCTGCGCTAATGCAGCTCTGTTCCCAGTCAGGTCAGTTTGTCTGTTTATTAGGATTAATAAAAATATACATTTTGCTAATACCAAAAAAAAAAAGTCAGTTATTGTACAAAGGCGTCCAAGGATACAGCTGTTAAATTTTGGTGTAGGTATTAATACAGAGGCAGAACATTTTTTGAATTGATTTCCTTGCAGGATGTTTTGTCAATTTCCTCCACAGTAATACACTAATCTCAACCAAAATTTAGCCGCATATTTATGTTTTGATAGAATAGGTTCCTGTTGTCATGATAGATTTAATTATTTTTTTTAAACATGTAATGCATAAATGTATTTTCTGCTTCCTTCCATGTTGTCCTGTGACGTTAACACGATCTGGATTTGGATCTCACTGTTGAGAAATGTTTTCAATCATGGTGAGGCATAAAGCCAATCACCAAATGGAATTTATTATCATGCAGGCATTTTCTAATCCCATCACATAAAAACAAAATCATAATTTCAAATGGTGCCTTATGACAAACCCTGAGCCGCGTCACCAGCGTAACACAGGAGGGTCTGCAGGGCTTCACCTCTACGTCCCAGCCAGGTTGTGTCATTGCCATCCAGGACCGGGATCAATACATTCATCTCAGGTTCATTCCAATAAGGCAGCTGACAAAAACCTGTCCCCATGGTGTCAGCTTTTTAAGGCTTTATGACTCTTATGCGTAGGTAGCAGCCTGCTGTGGCGGTGGAGCCTGCAGAGCCAGCGCAGGGACGCACGCCGGTAACTTTACACGGCTGCTGAGAGAGTCCGGAGTACAACCACGCTCAAACAAAATGCAAGAAAAGTTTAGAGAACCGAGTTATGCTTGTCTTTGTAGATGGCTGAAAATGTGAGGTTTGACGAAAAGTACGCAACAGAAGGAAACTGTTCACATCACGAAACTAACAATCCCAAACAATTTGGGATCACAGAATACCCATAAGGCAATTCGTGACTTTCATTTACCAGCTTCACTCTAGGGAATGTTTTAAAAAACGTACGAAACTTTCTCATTCACACATCAAATACACTTTCTATATAAATGATCTCCATGAAATCGAAGACAGTAAAACTACGACTAAGTAGTCCATAATATGGCATATTCTTATATAGTGGTTATATAAGCAAAGACCCCAGTTATCCAGGCCTGAAAACTAAACTAGAGAACTGGGTAATTAACCAAATTTTGCAACATATTTTACATAATAATTCAGTTAGAGTTATTATCTTTCGAAAATCTCTTATTAATGCTTTATTTGGTCACTGATAAGTCATTAATAACAACAATGTTTAGGTAGCCGAGAAGTAAAAAACAAAACTATAAGAAACAGTTTGTAAGTTTTTAAAATAGGGATCCTCCTTTATAATTATGCCAGTCTGTATGAATGTTATTAGGTTAAATAAATGAGTTTTAGACTGCAGTTCCTTTTCCAAATGCAAATATTGTTCCTCATTCATTACAAAGACAATGTGATGATGCTGTAGCAGGAGGGGATTTTTCACAAACTGGCAAACTAAACATTTACTTATTAACAGCTTATTACTCATGCATAAGCATCACCAAAGCGTTTATGAAAGGATTATAATGATATTTTAATTTAGAACTCAGGTTAAAATATTTATAAAAATGTACAATATTTCAAAGTACCTCAATCATTTAATATGAACAAATACCTAATCTGATTAAATGTATAGAAATGCAGAAAAAAGCAACAACTATTGACTACACATAAAAGAATCAAGCACGGCGGAGTCATAAATGCTACCGAATTGAATTTCACACAGCAATGGCGGTGGAGAGTTTACACTTTGTGGATGAATATGGCACAAACAAATACTGTTAGGAAGTAACCTTTATGTAAAGCAGCCTCCATTGGTAGTAAATCTCATTTGGAAGAGAGGCTCGGTGTTCCACACTTGGCTCCCCTAAGATCCAGGGATGACTTTCATTTAGCCTCACCTCTCCATCCAACTGGGGTCACCCCTGTTGGTATAGCAAGCACAGCAGTCACATTGCTCCACCATGCGCGCAGATTGCTTACTAGAAGCGCCTGGAACCTTTCATATTTCCCAGTCAGCATTTTTACAGGATAATTTTGGCAGCCTTTAAGGATATCGCTGCCTTAATAGAGGATAAAAATAAACGGGTGGTGGAAGGGCTATATCAGGCTGGTATAATCTTGTATTCTACACTGTGTGGAGCTAAACGTCTGGCTTTGGCTCCATTCAATGAGATTAAACTTCCCCCAGTTGATTCCCAAAGACCATTTGCACTATTTTTAAAACTAAAAGGAGTGTTTGTAGCCAGCTATATCTAAAAAAGCCGGCTAAATTGATTCATATACGATGGTGTAAATGGCGTTATGGAACAACTTCTAAGAATGTCTTTGGTCTGTATCCCTTTGAGTGACTCTGCTCAGCTATAGATGGTTTGTCAGATTCGGTTTGCGAGAGTACTGCTACATACGCACGTATATATTTAAGATGTGTGTGCATGTGTGTGGTACGTGTGTGTCTGTACAGTTACTGGCCCGCGTGGTTGAGTCACTGATTGACTGCCATGTAAGTAAGCTTGTCAAAACGTCTCAAAGAAGCACACAGCTTAATTCAATCAGCGCTACCACTTTCAAGACCACAAGGGAGCCGGCTAATGGTGTTAGAAACTTGAAAAGTTAGAAAAATAAGCTTGAGGAAGTTCTCGCTACCTGGGAAAGAAGTGTGTTCCTTGAGGCTTTCCTATGCTGTATGATAGTAAAAGCTCCACTCTTCTGGGCCTTGTTGCTTCTCTGTGAGCTCAAATGCTGGATTTTAGTTTGTGCTCCTCCCATGAGGGGCAAAGCTTTGCAGAAGTTAGAGGAGGGTTATATGAAGTTCAGTGGGAAATGTTTTTTGAGTACTCAGCCAACTTTTTAATAAAAGACAAGAATATGGATCGAGATGTTCTGCCGAAGCATGTTTGGAAGTGAGCGGATGGGGAGTTGGAGAATATACAGGTTTAGTTAAGCATGGAAAAAAGGGAGCCCTCCATCTAAATAAGCATCCTGTGGGCATTCCCTTTCAGAATTATGACAAAGAGATAAATGTTATGCCAGCATCTGGCATAACATTGCAAACATTGCTGTTGCTAAAACACTGTGACAGTGTGTGTCTACGACATACTGTGCAGTAAAGATCAGTGGGTCTATAAGGCGTGCGCCGCATTTGTTCTGCGCGCCCTTCCCCCTTCTCCGACTTTCACCCACATTAATTCTGTGATTGTGTCTTCCTCTCATTTTCTCCCTCGTTATGCATTTAATGTTTCCAATTTGCCGTCGTCACAAAAAAAAATGCCACAAGAAGCAATAAATTCTTTTCTAATTCCAAATAATTAGGATTACACGGACCAGTGGTTTTCAATCAGCGAGATCATCTCAATGATAGATGGTAGGATAACTGGTCATCGCAGAGACATAAATATTGTGTCGTTCAATTAATCTGGTCTAATGAGGTGTCAAAGCTGCCAGTCATCCATCAAATACAATTAGGAATAAACACATATGCATGGAGACGGGTAATTAATAATTAGCAAAGCAAAGAAAACAGTATTGGTTTCAGCGGCCACATTCGCGGAGCAATTTGCCACAGCTTTTCCTTCAGTCGGGTCCAAGGCAGCGCAACAATGCCACATGAGTGGAATCGGAGCCCTTGTTTCCATTTTATGTCTGATGTTTGTTACGCCGGGTGATTTTGCCAAACTGAGTCCAGAGCCAGATCCCATTCAACGAGAATTTCACCTCAACAAAATCAATCAAACGCTCTCTCTCTCTCTCTCTCTCTCTCTCTCTCTCTTCCTCTGATTCCCTTTTATTCAAATGAGCCACATCTAGACCTAGAAATAGGAGTCCACCTTTTGTAAGCGTGCCACTAAAACTTCATGATGGATAGAGTTCTTTTTTGGACCAAAAAAAGAGCAAAACATCTATTCAAGATCTTGGGAATTAGGGATTGTCATCAACAGTTTGTCTTCATCTCTCTCTAAAGCCCATAAGGCTCATTGTCCTAAAAAAGACATTCTATACAGAGTTTTCATTATCTTCCATTTTCAGATGGCAGTCAGGCATCCTGACAGAATTAAAGTGCAGTGGTGGGATGAGACCCACACTGCTGCCTGCGAGTACCAACATAATAAGTTATTGTGCCCAAGTTTAAACAATAATGTTCCAGCTGTCAGACGCTGATCAGAATCTGTCACATAAAGGTGGAAATATTGTGAAACGCTTATTGTCCTGCTTCTGGCGCTGACGCTGACAAATGTCATTCAGCAGCCGTTCAGCCCTGCAGCCTTTGACGCCGCACAATTATCAGACGTCAACTCTTGACCTTTAGTAATGCTTGTTGAAACCTGAGACAGGCGCCACAGCGGTGAAGTGTTGATTTGATTCATCAGTTAATAATGATGTACATACGCTGATTCAGAGAGATACGTTTTTATCTCATTATGTCCTTATGAAAGCTTTTCTTCCAAAGAGCTTCTGAAAATCCATAGTTTTTCATATAAGGCCACAAAAATATGGCTAAAAAAGAAACCTGACTTAATTATTGCCTATTCTTTAATTTGTAATAGAACAACAGGAGATCATGATCGTAAATGTTCTTTAATATCAAAGTAATGTTGCAGTAATTTCCAATTGGGCGATATAGTGAGACATTTTCGTCAAAATGTATGAGCTCTACTATTAGGTGCAACTATAATCCCGGTTGGAGCTGTGTGAAATAACATTTTAATGCATGGGTGTCTAAGTGTATGCATGCATATGTATATTTTTAGCATCTGCAGTTAGTCACGAGATTTCAAGAATACACCAAAGTTAATGATAAAGTCATTCATTTCGCCAAATGTTTCCTCAAGCTCACTGCCTTGGGACGTTATTGCTCCTTTTATGACATCATAAACAGTTGACGATGATGCAGCAACGTTTGTACAGATGTCATAATATGAGAATTTTTGTCAAAATATTATTTTTCTCGGGGGAGGGGATCATAGACTTTTACGTGACTTTATTTTTTCAGCTTTAACGCGGAGGCTCTCTGACTCGGTCTCCGATTGTTCCTTAATGACGTCGTCCACCACTATTTTCAGCAGACCGTCATAAAACATTTGTTGTCATGTGCAGTGGAGCGTAGCCAGGTCCACGCGCAAGCCGACAGACACCACTGACTTTTAGTGGCGATTGTGTGCTCGGGCCTGCCAAAAAGGTCGGAACTATTAAAAAATTAAATCATACTAAAACGCCAATGTGTAAAAAACACCTTTAGAAAAAAAAATTATCACAAGGTGTCTTCATCCCACTCCAACAGTGTTTTATTTGTCCTGCATGTTGTTAAAAGTCAGCATCTTGAGAACTTCCTCTAAAAGTTAGCGTACGGGCCTGCTGAGTCTCCCCCCCTGATTGTGATGCAGCAGTAGTCATTTGCGTTGTCCTGATGTAAGAGTCGACACAACAAGCCAGAGATATTGAGACGCCCTGATGGTTCTACAGCAGCAGCGAAGAGGCAATTACCCAGAGGCATCGGGGCGAAAGACAGGAGGAAAATCAATACATAATTTCAGCGTTTCAGAGGGTGTTTCCTTCAACTGAGTCAACTTCTCAATTTACTGGTGAGTGGTAGAGGTTTTTTTTTTTTCCTTCTTTAATTATTATTTTTACAGGTAATCTTGTCTGAATGCCATTATCCAGCAAACGTAAACAAATCAGGATTATGCGTAATTTCCTTAATAGTTATGTAAGACCGTTTCGAGTGGGTAAATGCAAATGCAGCTGGAATTTGAATGTAGTGACGGTGAGTTCTAGCAATAATAAGAACTGACAGCACAGTGCATGCATTTCCACATTCAAAAAGCTGACTCTAAAATCCCAAAAAGGAAACCTCACAGGGGGGCGCAGGCAGCCCCCTGCACCCTGCCAGTTGTACATTCGACAGAAATTCACTTCATTTGACCCCAGGTTAAGTGTCTGAGCGGAATGCAGTCGTGTCTTGGTGGTGTAAGTTCACAGGAAGTTTACAGTGGCCACACGGTGTCCTGGATCAAGCAGAGAGGCCGACGGGCAACCCCTGCCTACCGAGCACCCCGATGCCACGTTTAAGTGACAGACACAAAAAATAAGATGAATCGATATGAGGACGACCAACCCTCAGCACGACGTGATGGCTCCGCCCGTGACCGCGGATTCCCTCAGCCGTTCCCCAGCGAGACGCCGCTTTAAATGAATGCACGTTAGTACGACAGGCTAATCACTTACTAAATTATAAATACTAAAGACAACATTCTGTGGCTTTGTGTCAGCTTTGTCTTCTCTGACTCTTCCATGCACCTCTGACCCGTGCTGATTGTTCAACATAATGGTGCACCTTCTACGGTAACCTGCCAATTCTTCCACCTGAAAAACTTCAGGCATTATCTCCTTACAAAATAGTAAAAGACCCATTTTTAGGATTAGATATGGCGAGCTTTCATGTTGCAGATTTGAATATGAAAAGGAGAGTGGTGGGGATTGCGGGGAGCCCAGGGGACCCAAACACAGACTTCCTCTAAAATGTTAATGGTTTGGCTAATTGAAGGTATGTTCTTTGTCTGCTCTGCGTTTTGGAGGGTCCCTTCTATGGACCTACTGAGCACAAGGTAGTGAAGCTTTCAGATGTTATTGTATTTGACTGCTGCTGCACCGGGGTGCCAGTGGATTTAGCAGCTTTTAAGTTAAGTTACGGGGACACGCACACGCAAAATGACACACACAATCCACATGCGTACACGCCCGCACACACATCCGCACTAACAAATGTACATGCCGCCTCATTTGAATTTCAAAAGAGCATAATTGCCCGGGGCGGTGGTGGGGGGAGAGTGGCCTCAGGATTCCCCGAGAGCGCCTGTGAAGTTACGAATCATGAGTCTAGACTCTTTCATACACAGGTTCACACCAACATCCTCCCGAGTAACAGGTAGAGGAGTGAAACGCGTAGCACAGACAGTCCACCTACTCCTTCAGCATTTAGGCAAAAACCCCTGGAATCTTTGAGAATAAGAAAAAAACTTTTCCCGTCTCTACCTTCAAAGATCATCATTTATGTGAAAGTTTAAGCTCCGTCATTTGTCGTTTTCAGTGGGGGAAGTTTTCTGATCTTAAAGTAAAAGCAGTTATACCATGGTGAACAAATACTCCATCAGAAGTAATCCTGCATCCAAAATGATACCCGGGTAAACACATTTCAAAAGGACAGAGATGCGTAAAGGGTGAGCGTAAGCGATTTATGCGCATTGGGGCGTGGCCAAGTCCATTTTGCTCTTCGAGCGGCGCCCACGCTCGCCGTAAAGTGAGGCGCGGGGAACAAATGGGTAAGATTTAGGCTCCGAAATAGTCATGGGCGTTTTTAAGGCCGAGCATATTTTGAACCAATCAGAGCGTCACCTGCCGTTCCCTTTGAGGTCCAAGTGTGCCTGGACGTGGGTCGTTGCCATTCGAACGGCGCAGTCCAGACAAAGAACTTCTTGGTGAAACAGGGCAGAAAGATGTGAAGCAGATTTGCCCGTGTCAAATACAGCCATCGGATAAATGTCTCCCAAAACGTTAATACCTATTTAAAAAGCCAGTGCCTCAAAAATGCACTTAAATATCTGAGTAAATGTACTTTGATACAGTCTGAAGCAGTACGGCGTGGACAGTTAGGGAAGCAGAGGCGATGCCGAGTCTTGTACTACATGAGCTCCACTCCTCTGAAAGCCAAGCTGCCTCGTTGCTGGAAAGAGTGATGGCCTGGCAGAAGTGTTATTTGTCTTGTGTTGCTGGGTGAGCCCTCACGTCCACTCAGGAAGGAGATGAAAAAGGGACGGACGCTCTGTCTGGGAGAAGTGCTAGCGATGTGGTGGAGGACAATCTGTCACCAGCAGTCATCACTTAACCGAGCCCACAACTGCACCACTCACTCAATGAGAATCTCACTAGACTGGAATGGGAACGCTGGGACGTGATTAAAAATATGCATGAAATGAAATGCAAATTCTTTGTTCTTTTGCTTTGGGTGCGAGCTCAAAAACAAGACAACGGGCTGAAAGGATGATAAAATGATTATATCGGTAATAAAACGATGCCTAATTCTTCCTCAGTGTCGATTTTTCCACACGTGCTCCTTTGACAAAATAACACACAAAACACAGTTCAGCGTTTAATAGAAGCTGGCGTGGCGCGTGGAGGTGAAGGACGTGCACGGGGGGCGCCCTGTCTCGTGACACAATAAATGAGTGTGATTCAGGTTTCAGCAAAAACAAGGACTGCTTCTCAATTCCACCTCTTTTACCCAGATGAATGATGAGCCGGAGGTAAGAGGTGCAGTGTTGTGGTATTAATATACATCACAGGCCAGAGCACCACACTAAATCAGAGAGCCCCGGTGCATTTGTTATTCTAATGACAAGCAGGAGCCACACTCAGTGTGCAGCCGGAGAGCGGAAACCCTGAAAAGATGGTTTGAAAATGACTTACAAGGAAAAGGAAGGCGAGGAGGAAGATCCGACTGACAGCTTGGCCATTCAGGGCTGCGGTTCTCCAATCTTGCTCTCTTACCCATTATTCATTGCAGAAGATGTGTTTTTTTTCTTCTTTTTTTTGGAATCTTCATTGTTGCTATTCAGCCGGCTTTTAAGCAACGACACATCGTCTAAAAATCACACCTGGGTGTAAAGTAAGTAAGAGAGTAAGAGAGAGACGATTAGAGCTTGACCGTTCGTGCTGACCGTTCGTATCAGGCTTCATTCTGACATCATTTCTAAAATATATGTTAGGCTTGGGCCCAGCTCAAATTTTCAGATTGGCTTTTCTTGGTCTAGGTTTGGAATCGGAATGAAAGTATGGTATGGGTCCAGCTGGGCCAGACTCAGACAAAACAAGACTCTTCAATTCAGACCAAAAATTCAGATTTGATCCATTTTTTCTGCCATATTTTGTTTTTCATATCTTGTATTGATGATCTTGAATTTCCTTTGGGATTAATAAAGTATCTATCTCTCTATCTATCATCTATGGAGGCATAATGAGTTGTTGATATATTTTCCTTGGTAGCCACACAATAAGTGCATTAAATCACCTGAAGCAGAAACGACTTAAATACCAATGTGAGAAGAGGCAAGTAGCTGATCGTGGCCCAAAACACACAGGCTGGCTAAGGTCCTACGTAAAAGAGAGGAAGACGTTTTCCACTGACGTGTAAACAGTAACAGGCCAGCAGCTACAACGCATCTTTGCCTCAACTGTAAACTTAGCAACAATAATGCCGCACAGATGAATTCCTTTCCCAAAGACCACACGGGTGAAAATATTGTGAGTGGCTTAAGCAGACAGCGAGCTTGACATCCTGTCAGGAGGAATGTAGCATGTCATGCAGCTGCAGCGTGGCTAAGCAGCAATGGTGAAACAACAGCGTAACAGCACGCACACGAGAAGCCGGCTCCCTAAATGGAAGAGTAACGTGGTGTTGGATGAAACGCTCCAGTGCCACATTCATGGGCCAAACAGGTGAATGAATGGATACACGGTTCATAAATAAGGATCCGATGATGAAAATGCCATCGTGAGTTCCTGCTCTGATTAGTTACTTACAAAAGGATCCAATGAATAAAAACCCTGCTTGTACGTCATGACTTAATTGAGACAAGACACGCTTTTAATGCGCATTTGTGTCTCTTTTTCTTGCCACAGAGTTTTATTCATCTCAGAGGTGTTTTTAACCAACAGCTGCTCATTTGGCCTATTAGAGCATAAATCAGGTTGCAGAAAAAGACGGAGTGAGAAGAAACGGAGAAGACAGATGATTCCAGTGAACTCTCTGGATTGTATAATCAATACTGACAAAAATAAATGCCTTGACCATTTATCTAAGTCTGTGGCCTGCACTGTCACGGAATGCCTGTAATGCATATTTCATACACTTTCATACCCATTGACTACCTGCCCTGTAGTTTGTAAATTACGCGTATATTGATCTGCTGATCATACAGTTATGACACGACTTTTAGCATCGGCCATCGCAGCTCTGATAAAGAGAGAAGAGCTGAAGTACAAATGTGTCCCTATCTATCTATCTATCTATCTATCTATCTATCTATCTATCTATCTATCTATCTATCTATCTATCTATCTATCTATCATCAGAAGGTGATTCCTGCTTCTGGAGTCAAAAATATTGATCAACAGCAATAAATCAAACAGGAAAGAGAGAGTTACCAGTTGCAATCTACACTGCGATTTATTCTCATTATCTGGCCCTATGTGTCTATTCCATTGGGATAGCAGAGTCCAAAGATGAGCAGGAGTGTCCCTGAGTATCGGAGGGGACAGCCTGGTAGGGAGAGACAGGGCTAGTGTGGGAGGGAAAGAGACTTGGTTTGGGATCGATGGCGCCAGATCAATGATCAATAGGCCGCTCACACCAATACACTTCCTGCTGACGCTCAAAGGTCTGGTTACACAGATGAAAATGGGTGGGCAGGGCCAGAGTGTGATGATGATTTATGTTAGCGGGGCAGATGTGTCATTTTGGAGGGAGACAGCCTGATAGAGATGCCTGAATGTCAGCACTTGAAGATTTGAAGGTCCCACCGATGGAGCGACGCCGGTCTGAAGGTGAGAGCACGATTCACAGGGACGCACGCTCACATATGAATGGCGTTCGATTAGAATAAAAGAACGGGTTTTAGCTACAATATAAGACAATCATCATTCATCACATTAGCGTAGAATTGATCATGATAAAGTGCTTTCAGTGCGTACTTAGTTTCGTCTGTCTAACGGCTGAATGACGTCATTTTTAATATCTTTTAGCCTGGGCATCCTGTTGCAGGCCAGCGTCTTTTCACAACAGACATTATTCAAAGACAGTGCAACTTACGCAGAAACTGATAGGGAGGAGAAAAGCTCTGAATCAATATCAAAGAGTCTGGGCAACAAAGAACAAAGCAACACATTACTTCCCTGCTGTATCAAATACGATATTTTACCCCACATCGTACATCCGGCGCAAGGTGGCGCAAAGTTGTCATTTTCACACCAAACGCTCACGTTGCGTAAGTATCAAATACAATGGCGTCGATTTCTGCGTCCATGGGCGTGTTGGTCTGAAAATCGGGAGCGGTCAGGCAAATTGTTGGCGCTTTGCTATCGTGGGGCAGCAGAATGCGTTTGAAGCTTTAGACCAACTCAAACCAGGTCTAAGTGGAAGTCTGTTACTGCCTGAGCTTTTTGAGCTGCGGTGGCATGGAGATTTCCCCAGTGTGTGATTAATAAAGTTCATCTCATCTCATCTCATATACATCAGCACTCTGATACATCAGATGCATTCTGGGGAAACTGGTATGAAATTATAGCCACCACACCTCGAATAAAGAGAAATTTAAGGGAAATTAAAAAGGCCCCATCTTTTAAATGTAAGGGTTACTGTAAGGAATTTTAGGATTTTATGGATTATGGATGGTATACTCCTTTATTAATCAATTACAACTTGAATAGGATCAGTAAATACATTAAATCCATTTGTCACCACTTGTCACTGCATTAATTACAGTATTATATAATTACAGTATTACAGTATACATAACATTTGATTTGCTGTATTTCTGACTTTTAATGTTGTCGACAGTTTTTTATATCCTATGAATTTTACTATTTAAATTCCTGTGGCGTTTAAAGTGTTACACTAATGAACTTGCCTTGCCTTTGGTCATTGATCGTTTCTTTTTCTAGTCACTGACTCATACACCACCGTCAACATGGATGCTTGGTGTGGCGTATTACATCATTCTATACATGCTAAAAAAACATTAGAGGCATTGACCTGGATGTGGCAGAGGCACATCTCTGTAAACAAAACACAGTTTCAGTTGACTGTTTCTCTTCTCTGCTTTTAACAAATGTCAAAATGTCAGGGAAAATGTTTACTTTGCCCCCACATCCAGCCAGCAATGCCTGTGCTTTGCACCAGTGATTTTGTTTATTCAAAACTCTGTTTTTCGCTGCGTGCGTGAACCGGTGTTGTACACTTGTTTTAAGGCGCTGCAGACATAACGTGGAACAAAACACTTTGGTTCCTGTTTTCCCACACGAAACGGGAACGACAAAAGCTGCAGTAACAAAACTCAGAATACACTCCAACCATGCATCCGACATATACGGTACATAGAGAACAGAACACACACACACACACAGACACACATGTGAGCCTCCGTTCGACCTGTCAGTCACCCATGCCTCTCACAGCCAAGGTCTAGTGACAACTGTTAAATCAGAGCACGCCTCCATCACTGCCATGGCTAATGCTGTTAACTGGAGAGCAGCTTCTCCGCTAACACATCCTGGGCAACAATAATTACCATCGGATGAGGATGAGGCCGGCTCCTTGTGCGGCCCACGTTGTGCTCAAATCCTCATCTCATCAGCGGTAACCAAGCTGAGATCTTGTTTTAATGTAAGAAGAGTCAAAATTAAAAAGGCAAATAATCACATCGGGCACCATATGGTTTAAACAGTATTGTCCTATTTGTCTTACAGGTTATAGAGTTTGAAACTCATCCACATCCTGAATGTCTGACATGAGAAAACAAGCCAGACTTGCTTATTTCAAAAATTTAGACCAATATTAATAAATCATTTGTCTACTACGGAGTCCTGAAAACCTCACGCTCTTTAAAGGGAAACATCCTACCCATGCGGCGAAATGATGTCACCACGTTCCCAACACACAACAACTCGTTTGAGGACGTTTTGTGGAGACACTTTGGTATCTTCATGGTATTTTCAACAAACGCAGTCATTGTCATTTAACGCAGTGTGTGAGGTTGATATAAGATCACATATGAACAACAAAGTGTTTCTACG
>OMNV01010004.1:0-15244 GCA_900303265.1 Brotula barbata | reverse complement strand
CATAACGACTATATATATATATATATATATATACACACACTGTATGTGTCTGCATATATTTACATCCATACGTATATACATGTTTCTGTTCTTTCATGTTCAAAACAACAAAAAAAAAACAGAGCCAGAGAGAGAGACAGAAATAGAGAGAGAGAGAGAGAGAGAGAGCATGTCCTAGCTACCAAACAAAGACTCACAGCTCTGGCTGCTAGGCTGAAGAGATGCACCCGAGAAGCAGAGGCTAAGAGAATTAATTGGCCTGTTCTCTAAAGAACAGTCCAATGTGTACTGCCAGCTGCAAGGGGACAAGAGCACAAGAGCAGCACCCCCCTATACTGAAGCAATATTAGGGACAAGCAGGCATCACACAACACCACTGCCCAGTGGCCGGAAGACTTGAGAGCAGGCCACAGCAAATCCCCAGAACAAGAACTAGTCATCGTAACAAAGGAAGATACTTGGACAACACTCAGAAGGGCATAGGGAACTTCAACTGAGGGTCAAAGCAACAACTGCTGGTCGAAAGAGCAGCAACCTTGATTCTAAGACAAGATAGACCAACCTCAGCTACAAGAAAGCCTACGACTCAGTGTCCCACACAGAGATACAGGAGTGCTTGCCACTACTATACAAGGTTTAAAGGACAATGATTACCTTCCTCAGGAACTCAATGTGACTGTGGAAAGGCCATCCAAGCCCATCGCACAAGTGACCCTCAAGTGCAGCCTGTACCAAGGTGATACACTGTCCCCGCTGATGTTCTACATAGGCCTGAACCCCCTCAGTCAGCTCATCACAAAGAGTGGATATGGATACTTGTTCATGAATGGAGCAAACTTCAGCCACCTCCTCCTCAAGCTGTATGCTAGAAGTGAAGGAGACATCGATTCACTGATTTATCCCACCAGGATCTACAGAGATGACTTCGGGATGGCATTTGGACTAAATAGGTGTGGTCAAATGGTGAAAAAAAGAGAGAAGCTGGTTAGGACTGAAGGGGTGGAGTTACCAGAAGGCGAGACTGCCTACATACAAGACAGTTGCAAGTACCTGAGCATCCCGATGTCAAACGGGAGCCATGACGAAGACAGGGTCCATGAAGAAGAGGAAAGGTGATCAGCCACAGGCAAATACCTCCAGAGAGTAAGGCAAGTCCTGAGAGGCCAGCTCAACGGTAGGAATAAGATCAACGCCATCAATATGTAAGCCTTACCAGTCATACGATACCCAGCTGGAATAATAAACTGGCCAGACGAAAAGATAGTTGCCACAAATGCTAGACGTGTACCTCAGGTAGAAGAAAACGGATGGTGATGAAAAAGAAAAAGAGGAGACATCACAGAAGGACAAGCTCCTTCTTGGGATCTATCGTAGCTAGATAGAGGGTGTGGCTGACATCAAGCAATCCTAGATCCCAGTGGCTACAAAAGCACAAGAACAGGCACTAAAGACTAATAGGAGACAGCACCAAAGGTGGTTCAGAATAGCAGAGCTAAGCTCTTGTGGGATTTCAAGTTCCAGATAGACAAGCAGCTGCTGGCCAATCAACCGGACATCGTGGTGGTCGACAGGGAGGAGAAAAGGCCAGTTGTAAAACATGTGGCAACAGCTGACAGCAACATCAGAAAGAGGGATCAGAGAAGGTCGGTAGTACCAAGGGCTTAAAGAGGAACTGGAACGGATGTGGTAAAGGTCCCAGTGGTAATGGGAGCACGGGGGGCTGTGACCCCCAAACTGTGAGAGTGGCTCCAAGAGATTCCAGGAACAACATCTGAGGTCCCTGTCCAGAAGAGTGCAGTCCTAATAACAGCTAAGATACTGCACAGAACTGTCAAACTCCCAGGCCTCTGGTGAAGGAGCCGAGCGGGAGGAAGATACATCGAACCACCCAATGAGAGGACGAAAATTAAGGTCAAATCAACATCAAATCCTGGTGGTCAAATTACAAATATAACATGCTTGTGTTTAATCTGGTTGCATGGATAGCTACTGACTGGCCATCCATTCTTACACAAATTTAATCTAAAAATGATAGTAAAAGCATTGAAATATATGGAATCAAGATTTCATGCACATCCAAGGAGAAGTGTGGTGTTTGCCTCAAAGGGGTTTCACTAAATTCCAGGGACGTGGGGGGTAAGGTCAGCCAAAATAAAAAAAAAAATACCCAAAAAAAATCATGAATATGTTTGTTGTTGCCATATATGTTGGTGTGGCATTTGACTTAAATGGACTATGTGGCATCAACAAGGATATCTTGTCCCAGCTAATTGCGTTTGTATTTCAATGACGTGTCAAAGACAGGTATCTCTTGTGTAAGAGAATTAATACAATATGATTGACTATTTAATTGTAGCTACAGTGACACAGACTCCTTGGTGTTGAAGACAGATATTTGGAGTGCGAGTAATTTGCATGACAGTTAAGTGCTCTACATCCTCTAAAAACTTTTGCATAATTCTGCCTGTAATCAACCTTTAATCACAAACGCTGATGTGAATTTCTAACCGTGTGAAATTCTTGTACAAATTATAATAACTACAAACTCATGGAGCTTTTTGAAAATGTAATCTGGCTTCACTAGTCAGACTTAGCATATGATCAGTAACTTCTCTAAATTGACACTTTTCCTTGGAAATTAGCGAGACCGGTGCACACAAGAAGACCAAAGCAACAAAAGGCAGCCAAGTGGAAGATAGACCACCCAGGTCCATCTTGACTATATTGGGGGCCTGCAGACTTTTCCTGGGACAACACTGAGAACACAATTGTTAGTGTCAGGTTTTCTCATTGTTAAGTGAGTTCTGGCTGAGGTCCTGGGACTGTCATCCCATGCCAGTTGATTCATTCAACCATACACAATGGCTACACTCGCTGCTGTCCACTTTCCCTCTCCTCCGGCTTTGGTTTGAAGGGGGGAATTGGTCATTGTCACAAGAAAAATGTATGACAGGGGCAATCCGCCACTTTAGCTGACACTGCAAGGCCTGGCTCCTGAATGGGGACAGACTTACTTGCCATTGTATGTCTCTGTGATGCGTCCAAAGAGTCACAACGTATCCAAAGTACAGGGGCACATTTCACTGTTTCATACGATATAGTAAAATGTTTTGTGGGCTTTGGAATTGATTGAGTTCCCGTTGGCTGATCCTTTAATACATCCTGGTTGAGAGGGCTCGGCCATTTTCTTCACTTGAACACACATTTAGCACAAATAAGAGCTGCTTTTACTCAGGAGCCACACTGAGGTTTTGCACATGCGAAATGAGTATATTCAGGTTGATGCATTATGTATTTTGTGTGTTCCCTACGTACGTGTGACCACAAACATATGGGAGGAGGAAATGAAGATTCACTCATATACAGGGGAGAACTGATTTATCCTTGCTGTGAGAGATGACCTGGTAGAGGCAGGTATAAATTTTGAGATGCTCAGTGAAGACGGTTTGATCGTGCAGTGTGGCGGAAATAAAAGCGGGAGAGAGAGAAAGGCAGATGGAAAATACACTACATTATTTACTATGATAAGAAAAAGTCAGCATTTTCTTATCATAGTTAATAATGTAGTGCATTTTCTTATTCTCCACTCATTAATAAGTTTATTGCTGTTGAATGCGATCATGCATTACATGGATTCATCCATATGTGTTACTTATTTATTTTTATTATTTGTCTTATTCTCAGTTAAAATCTCAATGATTGATCTTGCTTTATGCTAGGAGGTCATAAAATGCTGCCTTTATAGTTGGACTGTCTAGACTAATGTCTTCCGTACATCAGTGTTGATGTCTTTAAAGCACCTGCACTGCGACTGTGCTCATTTATATCATCAGCGCTCCTAAATACCCTGCAAAGCTGAAGAATTATGGCTATGCTAAATTTAACTTGCCTCGTGATTTACAGCGTGTTTAGTAAATATGCCCTGTAGTTTCTCTCTCATTGTCTAAATAATAATTTGCACAACAGTATAGCTCAAGCTATTAGAGGGAGACTGATACCAGAGTAAGGAATGTTAAAGCAATCAATGTGAGAAAAAAAGCTCCAACAATGTGGCTATAATACCCGAGTAAAGCACTGTCCTCAAATGAGGTGAAATGAGGAGAGGCCGAATCTGTGTAAAACAGATTGATCCAGCCTGTTTGCCGGTTGGCATCAGCTGCCTCTCCGAGCTGAAGAGGATGACCGAGAAATGAGCTCTGCTGCGAGACTTGCCAGCAGCTACCGCTATCTGCCAGTTTGGAGGAGGACAACAGGTTTGGAGTTGCACATCCATTACTGCCACCTGTCCATAACAACATCTGCATAAGCCGCAGAGAGAACGGGGCAGATGCGGAGAGAACGCGCTTGGTTTCGGCAGCCAACCCTGCCTTGCTCAGGTGGCGACTTGATTGAGTTGGAGAGGAAGAGCAAAAAGACGAGCTTCGCCAACACAACTCAGCAGCACCACCTGCTTTGTGATTTAGATGGTTCATCTTCAGGGACCACGTTCAGGTAGCTAGTGTTGGTTGGACCCTCCTGACGTTTTTTCCCACTGTTGGCGAATCCTACCCGTGCAGCGTACGAGCCGAACCAAAGCAGCCTCGTATGTGCTCGCCGAACGGATCAAGTGTTGTTTTTATTGAAGGGAGAATTTCCCAGGGGAGGGTGGGTTCAGTCAGTGAAGTATGACAGCATAGAGATCAGACTGACATAGTTACAGCTTTATCAAACAGTAATTAAACCACAGCAGGACAATCGCTCGTCTAAATCAGGATGTTGGGAATTCTGCAGCAGGACGTAAAGAAATTCAGTTAAAGTATGGCCTGCCTGATGGGCTCTGTGTATGGCTGACTCTTATTTGTTTTGGAAACATTGATCTCTTCGTGTGCATTGGGCCCTCTGAATCTAGTCAAATTTGGGCTTCAAACTAAATGATTTTCCAGACATCCTCTGCTATCCTTTTTCAGTTGTCGTAAAAAGTTACACCTGAGCAATAAAGAGTGTTTATTTAGAGATGTGATCTGAATGTTGACTCTTTTTCTGACCTCTCTGTTTTTATTGTTTGCTATGCTACAATGTTTGAGTCAATCGGAGCATATCTACCTCGCCACAGTGCCACTGAGGGCACGGAGCAGGGGTCATTTTAGTTCCATCGTTCTATTGAAAAATCGCAATGACGTCTGTAATTTTCACATTTTTGAGAATCATCCAGCGGGTCAGATGGACCTTTTGGCATCCCAGTTCTGGCCCGCTGGCCATATGTTTGACATCCCTGGCATAGACCACTACACAATGACTTTGCTTTGAAAAAGAAAAAAGCTAGTGCAAATGAAAGCGGGCCTCTGCTCGGTACGGCCTGGTGTGTTTCAGCCCAGTACTGGAAAAAGGGCCACAAGAGTCCACTTTTCCTCAGTTAGCCAGCTGTAGCCAATGACGGGTATAACTGGGTAGAATGACTGACAAACAAGCCATGCATGCTCCGTTCTCTACTGAGCTGCTGTATGAGGATGGCAGGGGATCATTCATGCACTGTGGACAGACTGAGGCTGTGTTATTATTCTCCCCCTCATTTTGTAACTCTTGCGTTGTTAAAAAAAAAAATGATGCCTGCCTTGCCTTAGTATGTAGGTGTGCCATCCACACCTCAGCTCAAAATGTCATCATTCAGCTGCAAGAATGTGTAACTGCAGAGTCTTAAACTGTTATATTGTCAAATATTTGGCTTTTCAAATACTTAAGGATATATCAAATATGTCTTTTTATACCACTGTTTGAATAATTCATTATTTATGCAGACCTTCAGAGCAGGCAGGGAGCTCAGGTGAAGAGGAGCAAATATTCTGCGGCCAAAGCATTACAGAGTGTAAAGTTTGACATATCATTCAGCTTGTGTGTGTGTGCATTCTGATCTCTGTGTTTTAATTGGTTTGTTCCCCGTGTTGTGTTGCTGTGCTCAACCCGTTATGGCATTTTTGGCATCATCTCATACTTCACAGTAAATATTTCATTGTTTTTGTATACACGATGGTTTGTCATGTACTTGTAGTCTTTCTGTCAAATATTTATGATGCACTCTAATTTTCATTTTTAATTCATTTTGATGCATGGCAATATGACCGAGTACACACAGGGTGAAAACCAATATTCCACAATTTGATTTTCGTTGTGTATTGTCTTTGTCCGTACTTCATTACGTGAAGCTTTAATAACTCTGATTCGGTAACATATGAAGAGCCTTTGTATTACCTACATTATAATGTGTTACTACTGTATGATATCATTTGCATGGCACTTTTTACACGGTACAAAGTGCTTTACATTGAAAAAAAAACATACCTGGGAAACAATTTATACAAAGGCAAGTGCAAGTCAACTTACAATAAAGGCAAAAGAACACATGGGGAGCAAAAAATAGATTAAAGCGGTAGAGGGAAAACATACGAAGAAAAGGGTACGACAGCGACGACACAAACATGTCAAACACTCACAAAGCTTTCTTTGTGTTTTCAGAAGAGATATGAAAGAAGTTAAAGACTGTAAGTAAAGGGATAAAAATACCTACATCTTGTTTTTCTCTCGTTTTGTCATAACAAGCAGCAAGAGCAACCGCAGCGATTTCACCTATTCAAGCAGCAACACAGAAGAATCATAGTGTCAGAACACTTAACGCTATCGGTGACAAAAGTTATTGTCACACTAGTGCTTAATTCTGATCATGAGTCACAAGTACACACACACACGCATTCTTCGAGGGCTTCTGTCAGAATCCGGAAACGTTGACCCTGCTTTTCAGTAGTTGTCCAACCTTTGAGAATGTGTGTAGAATTATATTGGAGGCCGTCTTGTCAAGGCAAAAGCTGCTCCTCCTCCTCTGTTTTCTCTCCTTTTTTGACTGTCCTTCTGCGCATATGTTTGTGTCATTTTTTTTCAGGCCCTGTCATGCAACAGCTGCCCACTAAACGTCTGTAAACAACTTCCTCTTCTGCGACTCACCTGACTTGTCTTGTCCACCTGCCAAAACAGCTGCTCTACGGTCCGAAGTAGGCAGCATCGTCATTTACTCTCCGTGGGACCTATACACTATATCTGTCTTACGTAGTACAAATCTGGACCTATCAGCTGAACCAAAGATGGAACCAATGACATTCATGATGGCTCCGTTTAATTATGATATAAATATCATCACCGAAAACAGTAGAGCAAAAAATACCACATTGTAAAATGGTAATAGATGCTGCAGATGTTTCAAAATCCGAGCTAATTGGAAAAACAGCATGCAGCCACAGCACTGCACACCCTGTCAAAATTCCATGAGGGATAGTTTGTTGAACTCCATAAATTAACTTAGATTTGAATCACTAATTCACAACAGTGACGGTTGACTGAGCAGAACCTGCAGGCAATCCAGATTTTATGACAGTATCCAAGTGAAAAAGGGACGTTAACTGAAAGTTGGGTACACCTTCGAAAGGTACGCTCTCTTTTTTTAAACTCGCACAACCCAGCTATTTATTTAGAATTTTTGCTCCAATGGAAGACCGCACCTGGATTGGGCAACTTAAAAGTTAATTTACTCAAGCACTTAAATGCTTCCCCAGCTTACTATTGGCATACTTCTTCTCTTATCTCTATTGACCAAAAGTCATGTATATTCAGCAAACAAGATATCCATTACATCCATGTATCCATAATCACTGTAATGCAGATGAGTATCTGAGTATGGTGTGCATGCAAACAGGCTTTATGTAATCTGCTTGTGAGACATCCTGCCAAAAAGCACAGAGCATATACACATCTACATCATGCAAACCTTAAATGGGCAAGTACTCGATATGCATGCACACAGACGCCTGATAAACACAAACATCTGATTCATATCGTTTAATTGTGGTTAACACTGGTCTGCTTGTGTCTGATATCTGATTAGTTCTATGAACAGACCATTGTGAGATAAGTGATGAATTAGGTGAAGACACATGAATTAAGATGAATTGCCAATGATAAAAGATGGAAAGAAAATAATGACCAGAGGCAGACAAATCAATAGCACCTACAACCACAATTAGACCACAGATGTGCTGAGGAAACTGAGGACAGTTTAGAGCTTCACTAAATCCCACTGACACACACAGCAGATAAACTGAAACACACACAGAAGCATTGACTTGCAAGAAAAAATGTCCTGAACAGTATTCCTGCAATCAACAAACTCACATTTGCACAGATGAGATGCAGATTTTTTTTTGTCCTACTTTTTCTTTGTTTTAGCTTAAGGAATTAAACAAGAAATCTGTGCATTACTTTATATTTTTATCTCAATCTGCTGCAATAGTGAGTAAAAGCAGCCTTGTGCAAAGTGCATTTTTCCCCTCCTTTACCCCTGTACAGGGTTTCACAAATGAACTGGTTGTCACAATGTCTGTAGGTAAGAATAGAATATAATGATTTTCATTTTCCTGTCAGCTATCAAAATAGCATAATAATATAGGTCTATATTTCTCAGAAGGTGCTAATGGGCTGTTATAATGAACTGACACATTAGAAATAAAATGATGTTTATAAAAAGGTGTCCATCTATTCATCATTGTCAAAAACAAAAGATAGAAATAATGAAGTTATGCAATGAAACCTGAGCTCGGAGACCTTTTTTCTCTGTCAGCATCGCAATGATAGTGAAGATGATTACAACAATAAATAGTCGCAGTAAAAAATATTCACAAGCAGCAAATGACAATGTGTCAGATGGTGTGACAGTGATACATTACAGTAATTGTTTCAGTCAATTTATCATTCAGCGGAACATTTACTCTTTGTGAAACATATGGAGAAAAAATGTCCTTTAATTTCTTGTGCACCATCTCAGACACCTGAGGGCAGAGGTTGGGTAAGTGACCCTAAAATGGCAATAGCAAATTTTTTCAGAGACTACGACCGATAACCCAAATTAATCGGTTTTCAATATGTTCTAATTATCCTGTGTAGTATTGGATTTTTCAATCCAGGAAAGCCAGTGAGCTCTGTTTACATTTCTTTATCCCGACAAAGCTCATTTGTAGCAGGCATATAATAACATTTCACTAACATGGGGATTGTAGCCAATCACGAGCTGTTTACAACACATCAGTATTGCCTGCCCAGGAGGCAGACACACTGAATAAAACTCATTTTACTGCTGTGAACAATAAACAACGATCTACAATGTTTAAAGAGATAGAAAAGTGTGCAATAATGACTGAAATGTTGCAGCATGTTTTCCACAGTCACACGAAAGAGGCAATGTGGACAGAGAAAATGTGAGAGTGTGACTTCGTCCACTTCAGTGCTTCGCTGCACACCACGTGGATGTGTGCCAGTAGCATATGCACTAACTGAGGCTATGTTACGTAATATGTATGACTTCCATGCCCTTCTAGCTTCACTGCAGGTCCATATCCACAAAATGCTCCCCTTGTCATATACCAATGTAATAAATGAGCATTTGAACACTCCAACAGTAGGGGGTCAGTAAACTACTAAAAATATGTGTGCACACGGATTCAAAGACAACTTTGGAGCGATGGCTTCCAATCCTGTGTTCTAAATGTAGCGGTGGAGGTTTGTTTACAGCAGCACTTAGGATCAATCAGACCAGGTTCCCTCAGTAATGCGATCATTATAAAACACACACAAGTAGGCAAATTCAACTCTGACAAACACACGCATGAGTACGTACAAACTCGTAGATTAATTATGTGACTTAAATGTCGACATGTTAGTCTCAATAAAAACCCCCCAAAAACATGCAATATTTGACCCACGGGGAAAATTTTCTCTTTTCCTTTGTGTTGATTGTTGACATTCATTGGCTTAGACTTGGGAGGTCTGCGTTATCGACTGACTATGGATCAGGTCCACACTAGCCTGCATGCCATTAGGAGACCCAGCAGCTCAGGCTCCTGCCCTGCCATTCCTTAATTGGTCCCCCTAGCAGCCTGGCGCACACAAATTTAACAATCACACTGAAAGATTACGCCGAAGAGAAGAGAGAATCCCTGTGTGCAAACTGCTTGGCATCGATTAGCTCGATCCATCACGTCAGTTTCTTCTTCAATTTTTTCCTCTCATTTCTTTTCAACTACAGATAACAATCAGCTCGGTGGTCTTTGAGTAAACCATACGAGTCGATATATAAAGGGGAGTTGAATGAGGCGAAAACGTCTAGAACAAATGGAAGATGACTCAGGACTGCCTACTGGGTAATTGGGTTTTATCCTCTCATTTGATCAGGCCTTGTTGGGGGATTACTGCTATGCAACACAGTACACACACACAAAGGAGAGAAGAATAATACCTGGATATTAGCAGCTCTCCAGATAACTAATTACAAGTGGAGGAATGGGAGCATTGTTACAGTCTCACCATTATACAGTAGAGGAGAAAAGCTTGATCGAAAAGTGGAAACGCAGTGATATTTACTGTAAACACTCTTCAACACAGCCAGTAAACAGCACGGACAGTTCGCACACAAAATGCCCACGTCAGAGGCTGCGGCACAATGCTCGACTTTTCTATTTGCACATTCCAATTCAAAGCATGATCATTCCAACCTGACATTTCAATTTCAGATGCTTTTACAATTCAGCGCTTTGAATATGGGTGTTGTCACTACACGTGCACGCTCTGTTCAGAGACCGCGATAAACGGATACCTGCAAGAATCACGCTGCACAAATGCAAAATGTTCTTTTATGGCAAACTGCAAACATTTTTCTTAACGGCAGGGATCGTCCTCCGTCATGGCCCAACAATAGATTGGAGGAAGAGGATTTTTTTTTTTTCCAATATGAAGCGAGATTTCTCATTGCTCTGAAATCAGACGTGTAAAGAAGTTTTATCAGCTAACTTCATTGCACAGCATGGGAGAAGAGTTACACGGCAGCTGCTGCCTGAACTAAACATAATTGTTTTCGCATGATTGTGCACCCTTGTGTCTGGCTCTGCATACATGTTCGGTCTCTGTTGTCTCGCTCAATATATTGACATGCATGTCACATCTTTACTATAAGCACAATAAATCTTTTTTTTCATGTCATGTAACCTCTTAATCTGACCCAATACATACGATACAACTGTTTATTGGAACGTGTAAACATGATAAACAGACTAAGCCATCATAGCAGCATGGTCTCAGGAATTCTATGAAGTACATCCATGTTTACTGCTCCCATTTTAGCCTCATAGTCACAGAAAAAATGTGAGTATAGTCTGAAGCGCCAAGGTCGCATGCCACATCATCAGCTGATACACCGTGCATGTACTAGTGTGTTGTTTATCTTACAACGATTATAGTTTATTATTTTCAGTGAAGAGATTGATTATGTGGGGGTCATCTTAGATTGACAGGAGATGAAAGCAAAGCCTGAAGCAGCTGTTTCATTTTCCATTCACTTTGTTTTCCAATCAATCTCAGGACCTTGTTTATCACCTGGCCTCCATGTAAACTTTCTGACATTATAATGTAATGATAAAACAATATAAATGGACCTGGAGTCACTGAAGGCGTGTGCAATACAAAACACGAAAGGACAGTTGAATCTGTCATTAGCCATCTAATGATATACTGTATAGTGTAGCACCCAATCCATGTCCTTTTCCACCAATAAATCTATATCGTCTTCCACAACTTAACACATTTTCACCTCCACTAGATTCTGTCAATAATAGGGTCTGCTTCAGGTTTTTATTGTTGCTGTATTTAAACACCATCTGTTATCTCTTTCTAGGGCAGCCATTGTTCACCAAGTGTAACGAGAACAGCGATGTGTTCTGGATCACCTACCATCACCTGCTGTCTGTCTGTCTGTCTGTCGAGTCCAGTCAGATACTTTCAACAGTCATCACAGTGTTCTGAATACTGGTCTGAGTCGATGGTCAGTGGTGGGGGAGGACAGGAGGTCAGGAGAGGGGTGGATGTGGAAGAAATAGCTTTAGAAATGGGTTACAATGGCCAGTCTCATCGGGCTGCCATCTCCCACCGGGCAGAATGAGGGGTCAAGGAAGGAATGGACAGTGACCAGAAGTACGCAAAGAAAAGGTGCTGCAGTACGCATCAATGGCTGTGAGGGGTCTAATAGGGGATCAAAGGAGGATACAACAGCCAAGCTGTGAGACAAGCTGCACTTGCGAATTTTGACTATTTTACCAACAAACCACACCTTTAGTCCCAAACCTAAACAAAAAAAACACACCACAAAGTAGAAAAGAGAAAAGCGTGCGTGTACTGAGAGAAAGAAGAACAAAAAGTACAGATGCTCTTCTTGCTCAATGGAGTTCATCTTCTCTGCTCAGCAGGGAGGGTGATGTGCTACCCGCAACCACTAAATGTTCTTACAAAACCAAAAACCATCTCTAGGACAAACCGGCAAGAAAACTGGGCTACAATGTGTGAGGCAACAAGAGATAACGGTTTCCACATGGATTTCCCCACCTGAATTATTCTGGTTGGTTCATAAAAAGGTAATACTTTTTTTCAAACGTCCAATACACATTTTCCAGTAAAGAATTGGCAGTTGGTCAATTGAAATCTAGCAGCGAAATCTCCACACCCCACAGCTAGGCAGTGGTATATATTTTTGAGAAACTCATAAAAGACTGGGCATCCATGGTTTATAGACACAGTTTAATTGACTGTTTTCACCTGCTTCACTCGTCGTATGACGCTACTGCCATGGCAGGCAGATCTCTGTGTTTAGAGCTTATATTATTTATTGTGACGGTGCTGTTTCCAAGGAGAATGACTTGGAGTGCACTCCACAAAACAAGCCTTACTCGAATAATCCGATATTTTAACAAAGTCGGGAGATTTGAGTTCTGTCTCACAAACTCCATCATCCTCGTCTGACTGGCAGATGCCAGCAGAATGTGTTATTATTTATCTTACGCATATACAGAAGACATTTTTCCCCTTTGTTGTTTTTCTAAACATACAGAATACAACTTCATCTCAATGTGATGTAATAGGAATATTCTTTCTACTGTACATATCTCCATTGGTTCTGTATTACTGAGCGTATATATCGGGTTACATGGAGTGTATATTGGGTTACTCCATGCCACCCTGCCATTGTGACTTGTCCATGCTCAAACTGTGTTAATACTGGTGCCACCTTAGTGCTTTTGCACCACAGGAAGTTGTTAAGGGGCTGATTTTACAGACTCCTTTTTATAAACTAACCAAAATTCATGTCCCTGAAATTCAAAGTAGAAAAGGCATCATTTTTCCCTTTGCACTTCTCACGGCAGTAGCTTTTAACACTCTCTTTCCTTCTTTGTCAGCAGGAATACAGATTTCTGATACATCCGAAGCACACGGGAGACCTTTGGAAATCCACTTTCTATTTTATTCGCTTTGTTGGATTTACAACATATGAAACTGACCGCAGAGGTGCATTGCATAGGCTTCATTTGCCGATAGGGGCTCTTAAATCCCATCCTGACCACTGACACCAATGCAGCAGATGGCTTTTGAGGACAGACAGGACCGTGTGAAATGTAGACACCAACAGTCTTTTTTTCAACGGAAATGATTTCCGTTGTTGTAAACACAACTGACAGAGAACGAGAGAGATTGAAATTCACAAAATAAAGATGACATATAAAAATATTTGATTTAGAACCAAACAAACCCTTCATGAGACAGGCAGTACATAGATAAAACTTCACATTAAAACATACAAATCTCCACACAGTGGCCCAAGGCCTTTGTCTCTGTTGTGAGATTTTCCTCCAACACTGTTTGTTGTTTGTTTTTTTATAGTCAAATATGCACCAGGTCCACATTTTGGTGACTCTGGTTTGGTTTTTACATGATAAGACTTCCATTACTGCCTCCATCAACAAGGTTGGACGCTCAATATTATCCTGCTTCTGCCTGTACTGCGATTAGCGCTTGGTAATCATCTTCGCCCATTTTTAACTCTATTCCAACAGGCAGGTTCCCATTTGCTACAATATGTGATCTGGATGATAGGACAATATTGAAAACGCACAAAGTGTTCTGCAAATATTTAAACCATGTATTAAGATGCAATCTCATTATCCAGATAATAATTGCTTATTAATGCCAGGTTTATATTGAAACCTGTGGCCGCTGAAACTTTTTTGTTATCATCATACAGTTTCGCAATCTCAAGGCAAGCACGACTGTAGTTCCTTCACAATAAAAATTTTCCAGTGGCCAATTTGAGGGTGCATTGAAACATGGCTCTCATGGCTTAAAAGTCTACTCTAAAGTACAATGGAACACAGGAGTAAAAGTAGGGCTCTCACTATTAACTGACGATCATCAACTACTCAGTTTTTCAATCAACTATTAAAATAGTTACTTAACAAGGACAGCAACTGACTCCCTGCCATAGGTAAAGAACACAACCAGGTGGACACGGGTTATATCGCGCACACACACACACACACACACACACATCACAAAACATCTACTCTCATTTCGTTTGGTAACTTTTCTCTCCATTGATGCTTTATATTTTTTTCAAATTTTTTCAAACAAGGATATGGCCGTATGCAAGAATTAGCACATGAACAAGGAAATGAATCACATGGTCATTTCTGTCAATCTGTTTCATTTATCAGTCTTTATTTCTAGTATCTGTTCCGCTTCAAGGGATGTGCTATTAAAAGATAACAATGTTTCTATATATACATTTGAGATTTGTAGAGTGACAGCAAAAAACATGTCGTGATTATGCCTTTTTGTTTTATATTGATATTGCTTTAATCGTATTTTCTTGCTTGACAGCACCTACGACATGTGTATGGTTGCTCCTACACACGCAGACAGAACATCACAACCCACACATTTAATGACTTTAATCTAAAGTCATTAAATATGTATTTCCTTTTGATTACTCTTGAATCCCATTCATCAGAGAAAAGAGGTGACAGGTATTCGCTGTTACTGGCGACATGCTACGGCAGTTACTGCTAACATGCGATACTTGAGTATTCTGCACTGTGACCCTGCTATCTGTCTTACTGCCTCCCCTCCCTCTGCCGTAAACTCCTAACAATCCCCCTTTCTCCCTCTTGCATGCCTGCTCCTCTCTCTCTCCTCCTTCGGTCAGGTGAGTTGAGAAATGATAGCAGAACCAAAACATTTGTCACAGCAACAATCCACTGAAACTAAATTACACCGAAAGGAATTGCGAGTGGACAATAAGATGGGATGGTGTATTTATGAAATGAAAGCCCTTTTGAGAAAACGAGGGAGTGAG
>OMNV01010003.1:49531-65399 GCA_900303265.1 Brotula barbata | reverse complement strand
CAGTCTCCCTCCGTTAACCCTCCTTACTTGCATGAAAGAGGTTAGAGCAGATGAGAGGATTTATCAGAGTGTAATTACACCTGCTGAGCCTCTAACATGTGGCAGGGAGAGAGGCGAATAATACCTGTTCAGGCGTTATCTGTCAATTCTTCAGCCAGCCTTCTCTTCCTGCCGGGGACTTGTGAGGTATCCCCACTCCCGCCTCTCACCCAGTACGGCTCCTGTAGTTCTCCAGGATGGTGGGTTGAAGACGGCCCTCTCAATGACCTCATAGTCCTACTGGTAGACTTCTAATCTCATGTTGGCAACCATGAGAGGACCCGGAGGGACTTGATTTGGGGGACGGGGTCAATTTATCGGCCCTCATCGATGGTCATGATGTCTGAGTAGTGACCTGAAAGAATGAGATGGAGTTTGAGATGGGTGGGGCATACACAACCGAGAGGGTTTTTTTTGTTCTCTTACAATTTGGTCAATTGTCACATGATTTTTTATGTAGCATGTCTGGACAAAGGAGATATTTTGTTTTATTTTGCTATGATGGGCTGCCAAATTTGAGCAGGAATGGCTTATTCAGCAAAAAGTCATGAGCGTTTGTTGTGTAATGATAAATGCAACATCAAGTGACCTGACGATGGCGCTATAACAACAACAGTTACATTTTTGAGGTTAACATTGGAAGTGGACATCATCCAATGCAAAGTTTGTTGGTTTGTCAGTAGGGGGAGAGAGATGTCCAGGGTCCTGGTTGGAGGACTGAGACATGTGCTCCACGTGAGAGTCTCTGTTTGTTCCAGTGTTCTGCTTTGGTTTTGGAGAATGAATGTCTTAGATCTTCCAACCCAGCATCCGGCAATGCTGAGAGCAAATTGACTGATTTATTCATACATCTTTTGGGGCTGTACATGGGCCAGGCCACATACTGTATACAAAATACACATAAATACAAATAGCTATAACCAAAACACATAAGTTAACAGCAGGAACGTGTCAAAGAAACATGTCCGACGTCTTTAAAGGCTGTGTTCAGATGGATTTCTCGAACATGGAAAGGGAGAAAGATATGTTTGAGGAGATTTCCAGAGGGAGGCTGCAGAGATGGAAAAGCTGCTGTCAACCCAGATTTGATGCCCGGTCCTACAGGGAGGGGACAGAATGCAAAAAGAGGCGCCGGGAGGAGGAGTGGGGTGGTGGAGAAGGTGATGAGAAGGAGTTTGGCTTTTGGAATGTGGAGGAGTAAACAGGCAGGCGAGCAACGAATGATCAAAGACAGGAAATGGTTTTTGAAGGATAATGTGGTTTTGGTCGTGTTGTGTACATGTTGTTCAGTTGAGGGGGACAGAAATGTGGCCTCTCTTTTCTCCAAATTAACAGGAAGTGTACTGATGATCATCATGTAAATTAAACCGTGAATCACTGATTTCATCCATGCTAAAATGCGATTCTACGATTCTATGCATTTCCCTCAGTATTTTTTTCATCTGTCATTCTACCAAATCCCACATGAGTCTGTTTTCCTGCCGCAGGTCCCCGGGGTGAAGCCCTCCAACATGGCCAGTCTGGGACTCTGCCCCGCTTCCTGGAAGAGCCGGTGGACGCCTACATTGTTAAAAGTAACCCCATCAAGCTCCGCTGTCGAGCGCGGCCCGCTCTTCAAATCTTCTTCAAGTGTAATGGTGAATGGGTCCATCAGAGCCAGCACATGTCCCAGGAGCTCACGGACTTGGTGACAGGTACGACAAACTGAACAATACACACTCTCACACACTCACAGAAGAAATTTGAGATGAAACTCTTTTCTTCTCGAGCCTTTCTCTTCGCTTTGATCGGAAGGAATAAAGGCTTAAGAAGAAACGATAAAAAAGGCGTTTGATCACTGTAACGATTGTACAGTTTGTCCAATGCCACAATTATTTTGGATTTACTACTTTAGTGAATAACGTACGTCACGTTTGATCTAAGATAATAAGATCTGAATTCTTTGAATCTGTATGTTTACGTCCACTCCACAGCTCCACTTTTTTTCTGTCCTGTGACTATGAAAATACTGAATAATTTATATCCATTGATGAAATTATAGAGCTGAACACAGACGTGGACACACAGACTCTCATCCTACACTCACTGAGTGACTTTTTAAACAATTTCTGTAACGAGCTTCTGTTTAATTTTCCTGGTTTGCATATCCACCGATTGTGTAAAAATATAAGTAAATATGTGAAAAATGAATAGCTTCATCCTTGTCGGCGCCCCACATCAGACGACCATCATCTAATTCAAGAAGTCAGGACAAATGTTTAATATCCACGGGCTGTCTAAGTCGTGATTCGCTAGGGTTACAGTGTTAATGCTTCACCTAACACATGGTGCCAATCAACACGAATCCCCCAGAGTATACAACGTACGTCTAATATTTAGTACGTGTAGCAGAGGATCCACAGATCTATTCCCATCTGGCTTTTTAATACGATTCATATCTGTGTCCGCTGGGACAGAACGGGGGAAGGAGAGGGAGAGAAGAGAAAAGGAACCGAAAGCGGACAGCAGTTTAAGGATCCACCTGTGCCAGTATCTCATTAAAAAGAGATTTATGTCTGGGACCGGTCTAATAGGGAGAAGTATGTCAGGATGTGTTCTCTTATGTTAAAGCCGCGGGAAGATGTCACACAATAGGGTGCATGTCGAAGAAGAGTATTATATCAGTCTTTATAGTTGGCCTCACCTGTGCTTTAACCCATTAAAGACCGGGAAACAGTTCAGGGGTATTTAAGTGATTTTAGATATACTTTTAATGGGTCTTTTCGCATGAGTAATCCATTAATAAGTGCCAAGAGTCCTTTATTTAGTTTTCTGTTTTAACTCACCTTTATTTATACAACTTAGAGTACATTTATCACAGTAAGAGGTCAATTTGATTAAATCTACCGAAGCTCAGCTAATAGTACGTCTGTTGAGATATTTACCAATATCACACGTTCAATAAAACTCATAACGATGTTTTATTCAGTCTCCATCTGCCAGTCTGCACTTTGAGGGCATCGCCTGTATTAGAATTCATTTTTTAATTCAAAACAAACCTGTTTTGACAAAAGCAGTGAAGTAAAATTATAGATTTTCCTTCACATATGCAGTTGAGTTAAAGTAATAATTTGAAAAAATAATTAAAGTATGATAGTGAAGTGTTCTGACTTTGTTTCATTACACCACCGCTTCAAAGTACATAAAGACAAATGTTTGTCTGCTCATTCTTAAGTCTCATAAACTCATAAAGAGAAACTCCAAAATGGAGATGAATGGAACACTCGAGTACGCAGGAAGATAAAGTACAGCGCAGAGGCCCTGTGGCTTAAAGTAAAAATATCTCTGAGCAAAACTGTCAGAGCGTCTTTACTGGCTTATGTCTAATTAAAATAAGAGAAGTCTGGAACAAAACGTCTCCAGATCATTGCCAGTATCAGCTGTTCTTTAAGAACACGAGACCTTGTCATCTTCGACAGCCCACACTTTGACTGCACAGCTAACAGCCTCCCTCACAAAGCAAAAAGTCCTTTCAAATACTGGAACTACAGCACTCGGGCGCGTGCATCCTTTTATGTCCCAAAACCAAATATTCTGCATCTGCTCAGATTTAAGTATCTTTGTATTCATTTATTTTACTTGTGTATCATAGGAAAGTGTTATAAAAAAGCAGAATAGACTTGTAAACTGGGTTTGTATATAACAGTAGAGAGTATGTGTTTCACATTGTCAAAGTTGCCGCACTAAAGGAAATTAAGGAAATTTAGCAGGACAAATTTTATAGCTCATGAACCACCTTAATAGCTTAGATTTATCAGTTTTTTTTCTGTTATTATTTTTTATTGGTCATTTATATCAGTAACATTTGCCGACGTAACATCCACAAAGTCCAAGGGTAACGAGCAAGTATGCCTGACGGAGCTGGAAGTGTGTCTCGGATAGTGCCTAAAGTGGCCTGTTTTCATCCAGTGTGCACAGCAGTGCTGCGGCAAAGAATGTAGAAGGGATTTGTACCCATTAAAGCATTAAGATAGATAGATAGATAGATAGATAGATAGATAGATAGATAGATAGATAGATAGATAGATAGATAGATAGATAGATAGATAGATAGATAGATTATTTTGGGGTTTTTTATATGATTTGTACTCTCTCACATAATTGAGTGAACACTCGTCCATATGTGGATAGCGCAGTCTTCAGTCTCAGTGCTTCTTTCCCATGATGGTTCTCTCTCTCTCTCTCTCTGTCTCTCTCCTTTCATTCAGTTTTACCCATCCACACATTGATTCACTTTCGATCCCTTCGCCTTCTCTGTATTTTACATGCATTCCCACTTTCTCTCTGCTTTGCGCCTTCACATGAGCCAAAAAATGGAGGAAAGGAAAATCCGAGCTCCAAAGTAACTCTTTCTGTCGTAATACGAAAAGCTGCAGTTTCCAAGTTAGTGTAAACACCCAGAGAAGGAAGCCCTGCATGATGATGTGTGGCTTTGCTGCTTGGACATGTTTTGGTATTCATGGGTGTGGGATAGAGGGGATTTCTGTGGAACCGGCCAGGGATTTATGAGAATAAGTGAACGGTATCTGTTACTAACTCCCCCCCATGTCATTACTTAGGCTCTATAAACAGGCAGGGGTGGACTGACATGCTACATGCTGAGGAAATGGACATCTCACTTTAACTGAGACACTTTGGTTGGAGGCGGTGGAGCAGCTGTGGCCATTTTGAAGGAGCTGCCGAGGTCATGTGACTTTATGTTTACACCGACCTCAGCGCTGTATGTGGCAGTGGAATGGGCCCCTGCCTGTAGGGATGGGCAGGATTTCTGATAGATGTGTTTCAAATACTTAAATTAAATCCCAAATATGTATTTTGTATTCAGTCTCCACAAATCCAGAAATTTACTTCAAAATACTTAAGTTTTGTATTTTTGTATTTTCAAAATACTATCACTCTTTTGTGCTAACATCATTACGATTGTTGTAAGTTTTATGATGCAATTTTTGTTGTAGGTTAATTTGTCAATAAAGTTTGTTTTAAAAAAGAGACTCCTAGCTAAACGCTTCTGGCACCATGTGTAGCATTGCTAAGTGGAAGCTAGCTAGATCAAACAATGTGTGTCAGTGTCAGAGACGCCCTGTGTAAAGTCATGGAACTTATTTATCTGTGTTGTTTTTGTAAAGAAAGAAAAATAATCGTATTATATTTTATCATTTTATAGTTTCACCAAGTATAGGCATCATTTTTAAGCCCTCGGTTACAGATTTCGTTGATTTTGTTTTATGCAATAGTTTGCAAGAAATGTCAACCACCACCACTGAATAGCTAGCTAGCCTGTAGCTAATAGCGCGTTCCACAACTTTGAAAGTCTCGAAACTCTGATTTTCTCTCGGGAAATTCAGGGCAGTTTCATTTATCCCAAATTCAGTGAAAAACTGTTTCTCTGACATCAAACAACATGACAGGTGAAAGTAAATCAATGAATGAATATGAAAGAGTGATCGAAACACACCAGACATCTGATTTAACAAAACAAAAACAATGTGGGTTTTTTAAGGTTTAGATTTGATTTTTTTTTTGGTATTTTTCTATCCAGAAAAGACTCAACGCTGTATTTTATTTGTAACATTTCTAAAAATGGTCCAGCATTTTTTTTTCATGTGTTTCTGCCCATCCTTGTCTGCCTGCCCTCACTCGGTGGTTTCAGAATGGGTTTGGTTGCTCTGGGGAGCCGAACCAACCGCTATTCATTATTTACAGCTGGAAACGAATCCTCAAATATCTTTATCTTGTCATTATTATGCCTTTGTCTCTCCGGTCCGTTTTGCTGTCCAAAATGGCAGCGTGAACGAGCGGCCACATCATCATACATGCTCTGTAGACGGACTCGGGTGGTGCAGAGGCCCCCGAGGTTCGGCAGAGTGAGGGGGAGCTGCAGCTAATAAAGCAGTAAGCTCCGAATGGAATGCAGACAGGCTCAACAACAGATGCCTTAACATTGTTTGACCAGAGGGGTTTGAGGCAGAGGACGGCGACCACGTCTGTCCAGAGGCGGGTAGAAATATTTTTCACTCCGTGTTGTTGTTGTTGTTGTTGTTTTTCAGATCTAGTCTTGGCTGAGCCGTGCCTTCAAGGAGATAGAAAGGTCGACAAGGAAAGAGATGTAGACCCCAGTGGAAGAAAATATCCATTAAAGCTCCACTGAATGGCTTGAACTGTTGTTGCTATGAGCATTAAACAAGCTTGCACAATATTTGTTCAATTCCAGCTGAGTGAATAGAGTTATTTTTCTCAATATGTGAGATGTGAAGCAGAGTAAAGTGGTTTCTTAACACCATGTAATAGCTAAATATTTGATACCTTCAACAGATCATCTCCGTGAGCAGACCTTGACTGCTTTGCTACTCGTGTGTGAACAAAGTGTCAGTGTTCTTTGTGTGTTGACTAAACACTTCTTTGCACTCGTGTTGTTTGTAGGGCTCAGCACTCCTGACCCACATCGGGGACATTTACCATCACCTAAGTGCAAGTGGAGACGTCGGTGTTGGAAATAGTTGGAAATAAATGGAGTGGATAATCACAATGAGAATTCCTACCAAAAAAAAGACTGAAAATGTTGCCACAGCTTGTTTACCAGTGGACCCACGTGAAAGACCTCAATTAGAATTTGTTCGTAAGCAAATACGTGAGTAGTTCTAGTAACGATAAAGCAATAAATAAGATAAGTACTCTCCCCGTTATGACCAGACATTAGGACCACAAACACATGGATGAATGCACTGGTAATGGTCTAATTTAGAGGAAGCTGATGAAGGAGAGGAGGGAATGATATCCAGAGTGGGATACAGAACGTAAAGATCACCAATGCACCAGACATGACAGAGAATCTAACATCCATAGACAACACAACAAACACAAGAGCACACACAAGGCCACAGACAACCACAGGACAGCAGCTGTGTGTAGACCGGAGGAGGCGATGAGCCCATTGAAGGCCGGCGTGCAGGGAGCGCACGAGGAAGGAAGGCCACGCCCACACCAACACACAGACGCAGACAGGAGAGACAGGCATAAAGATACAAGGGACCCACGGCAGGGGGAGACACAGGAGACACAGAGAGGAATGTCGGGGCGTAACCGTGGCTGCGACATCGCCATTCTCTCCGGTGCTTGGATTCAAGCTGAATAAATCTTGTCGTACTGAGCTCATTCCGTCACCCTGCATCATACACAGTGCACCGTTTTTTTGGGAGAACCTGGATTTTCTTTCTGGTGCATTTTCAGTCACAGTTCTGCAATAATGTTTACATGAGAGCACGAAAATGACCAAAGAAAACATCATAAAAACCACTATGTTGTACCAATTTTTGTAGCCGCCATCTTTTCAACATCGTTCATTCGGGGCACGTGTGAGTGACGGCTGAAGCCCAAAGAATTGAGCCCTTCTCCTGCAGTGGCCCAATAAAGTGGATGAACATCGCTTTAAGTTGTTCCAATGTCCAACCCTGAGAAATGAAGGAATTTTCTGAAAAACAGCTGAAATAACAGCGAAAAAAGCAAAATAATAGCGATGGTAGCTACGATATGGATTTTAGAGCTGTTTAACAAGGACAATCCGAGCATGTAGAGTTCAAGTATATCATTTATCATGATGAGCTTCCTCTATATGAATTCAAAAATGCCCAAATCATTGAAACGCTGAATTTACATGACAATGCTATTTTTTAATCACATGTCTTGGCTACGTAGCGGCACAACACAACTTACCACAGCCAAGGTGCAAAAAATTGTCTCACGTGGGAGATGACCAGTGTCTGAAGTTAATACTGACCAAAATTCACACACAAAACCTACTTTAGGAGCGTGTGGATTTTTTTTTGATGAGGACAGGAAAATCGTCGTGTATCATCGCCAGACACGCTGTAGATTGTAGGATATCTAATGACAGCTCGTTTATAATCATCGTGTGATTATTATGATTAATGGGATTGTTTTGCTATTCAAAGCTTTAACTGGAAAATGGTGCGCTGTATACTCCCCAAAAAAAGAGGACGCTGAACCCGACTGCTCAGTGACTGTTTAATGTGATACATTTTGTACTCTCGTCATTGAAATGTGTTTTTCCATTTGTGGTTTACTCGAGTTTGAACTCCCCCATTGGTACAGCAAACATATTCTTGAATTTTCTTTTTTTATTCTTGTTTTTAACAGTACTGAAAATAGATTTTACACAAGTGGGCAGATTGTCTTGACAACGGTCCCAACGTGAACGATCCAAAGGATGTTACGTGTTGTCAAAGTGGTGCAAAGCGTTCGGCCTCCCTCCTGTGAGAAATGAGATTCATCATTAATCTTAAGAGCTTTTGAGGGACTTTTAGAGACAGGGTGGGGTTTTTTTTTTTAGAAGGCTGAATCGGGGAAATGTTCAAGGTTGTTCCGACGTCGGAGGTGAGCGTTGCTGGAAGGGATTCTGAATGGGCGCGCAGTAATCACAGTATTCTTATTCATAATTATTTTTATCAAGGTTTTCCATCATTAGTGTGTAGTTTATCTGGCCTGACTGTTTGCCCTTGGGTTTCTTTGGAAATGGCAACACTGACGAAACTGCATTTGGAGGTTTATGGGATGTAATTTGGATGTTTTTAGACTGCAAATCGACTGCAATAGTAAATTAAAATGAATGAATGGAATCCCGTCACCTTGGCCTGAACATTGCCAACTAAATGCCATTTTAGTATCAATCTTTGAAGGCATTGCTGTGTTCCCAAGTTTCCTCATGGTCACATGGCATAAACCACTAACTGTAAGTGCTATGTTGCTAAAGTGTTCATGAGTGTTTCCCTCAATCCCTGTGGATAAAATGATGGTGAGTCGAACATTTTCTCCAGTTTTACGAGGACAAGATCTGCCGTTAAAGTGTAATGTATGTGGCTTTAGATTAGTGCTGCAGACAACTTGACTCAAATCATGAAACAGGGGAATGATGAAGGCTGACAGTAATGGACGTATCACGGAAACACAAGCAGAGGGATGTGTCTGTGGCGAACATATTCACATCTGTACTTGGGAAATCCTGTGGCTATAAACCGCCGTAGAGCCGCGTAGTCTGCTGTCAGGCATAATCTGAAACACTATCCTGAGATTAAGAGGCATTGCTGATAACGTAAAGCATGAAGAGTGCTCCTCTCAGTCAGTTTGCTATGATTGTACCTATTTTTGGTGTATGCTTTTGGTTTGATGTAAGTATGATTACATAAGCGTGTATTTCCTCAAGAAGTAAAGGAGGGAAAATAAAGGTTAGTATATTGTTTTATGGTCTTTTATCATTCAGATCTACACCAAGCAGACAATAAGTAATCCAACTAAAATCTGGACAAACAGAATAGTTTTACACCTGAGTTTCCTGTTATTTCGTTATTTGTGCGCTCTACGATGACCTCTGTGTCAGATCAGCTGCAGTGGATCTGCCCAATCACAAACAGATATCCAGTGAAGGGGCATGTCTGACTGCCCTGCAGGATTATCCAGGCTCCTCCATCCTCAGAGCATTGGAACATCCTCAAAGATAGTGGACCAGATCGATGCTGCGATGCGAGGTAACGCAAGGAAGTAAGGAACAATCAAATCACAGCACTGGAACGCATCTCGTGTCAATTTCTGGAGTACAGGATTAGTGCGCGGCGCTGTATACTGTGTCTTCAAATTCAATACAACAGTCTATCTTCTAATCCTGCCGCAATCACAACGTCTTTTTATGAACTAGACAAGATTAAGCTGCATTTCACCATCGTCACTAACCAGATTCTAACCTCTGATCAGGACAACGGATCTGTGATAAACGTCTCAAAGGTTTTATGGAGCTGTACCAAGGCTTAACAGACACTAAATCCGTGCCTCCTCATATTTATGGGGGAATAGGCTTACCTTCATATTCTCAGTGGGGCCCATTCCAAAGACTAAATAAGAGAAGGTTGCTTTCTATGAATATGTGGTAAATAAAAGCGCGCAGGGCGAACCGGAGTAAAACAGAGATCACGACGCAGCCTCCCGTGGTCTCCGAGGAGATGAGTTTATTCTTTTAATGCATTTATCGACAGTTACTCTCTCCCTGGAAAGCATCAAGGATGGCAGACAGATGGAATGGAATGATAGAATTGAGAATATCGAAGGACAGAGTGAAAGAAGAGGAGGAGAGAGGAAGGTGGATAAGAGGGGATATCTGTGCCCCCGCTGTGCCTCCGGCTGAAAGGTTGATACTGTGATGAAAAGATAAGAGGAGAAGGAGAAGGCAGAATGGAGAGATGGGACAGTGGAATCGGAGAGGGGAATGGAAGAATGAAAGAGAACCTGAAAAAGGACACCGCGGAGGAGGAGAAGATCACAGCCCCTACAGAGTCCCCGACAAGGAGAAAACGACTGAGTGAAAGTACATGAATGAAGGGTGGCTATCCATTACCGTCACCAAAACACGACGTTTTATGATCCCGGCCAGCTCGAGGAGCGGCCCCAGAAGCACTTCAACGGTTTGATTACCGTTTGTAAAACTGTATACAAAGTTTCCAAAGTGAAAGTGCTCGTTGTGTACAAGGGGGTGGAAAAGGAAAAGAAAGATGGAGTGAAGCAAAGTCTTCCTCTGCATCACTTTCCTTCCTCAAACTATATTCTGTAACCCTCTGTGGATTTGACACTGCAGTTCTGTAATGCTGGGCTTGATGAGAACAGTTTGTTACGCCTTAGAAAACCTTTTCAAACAAAACAAAAAAAGGTTTTAAAAGGTTTCTTCTCCTGACAGGGCTTTGCCACCGTTGAAAAAAATCGGGAAAATGAAATCAGTGTGCTTTCAGGCATATTGAGGGAAGTGGAAAGAAATTAATTGAATCAATTCAGTAATGGAAGTACGTCTCAGCCTCGCCTTGACGGGTGGCTACTGAAATAGTCCTGCTTGGTACCGTACATACGCACACGTCTATACGCAGACCTCCGTATGTGGGGTTGGGTGGTGTGGATATGCATGTAACTTTAACTCCATCGTTTCTTATTTTTAGTGTGAATAATGTCAAATTTTTGAAAGCAAGTAGAGTTTCAGCCTCTTTCTAACATGAATGAGCATTTCTTCTTGTATTGACAAAGTTTTTATCGAATCCATTCCAAACGCGATCCAGCTACAAAAACTCAAGGAAACCTCTTTAGTAAGTCTTTTTTTTTTTTAAATAAAAAAATGAACCAAGTCTCTCAAAAGGGAATTTGTACTTCAAGGTACAATCGGGAACTTCTTTATAACACATTTTTATTGAATTTGTTGAAATCTCTATGCCGTGTGCTCTGCGGGCCGGTGTCAGGTCTCTCTGGCGCCTCCTACTGTTGGTCTGATTTCGTGAAATCCTATAAGCCTAAGAAATACTGCCAACCACCACAAGGAGGCGTGTCAGAGTCTGTGTCAGTCTTGTCTGTCATACATTTGGCGGGTTTCTGCAGTGGGAAGGGTTTGAGGGGCAGCAGGTAGGAATTGGGGAAGGGTCATCGCTGGTTACACACACACTACACAAGGGCTCGTGACACACTCTTGGAAGTGCGTGGTCCTCATTATATTTGAATAAGAATCCATGATTGAAAAACATACGGTATCTCTGAAGGGCCTCTTCCTGTCCAACAAATACCACCTTTGACCACAAGGGGAGTCACTGTCTCTGTTGTCAATCATGTCTGATGTTCTGAGTTGTGCAGGCTCGATTGAAGCAGGGCTGGAGGTAGGAGGAGGAGGAGGAGGAGGGAGCCATTCAGATTTTTCTCTGCAAATCCACCCACTCAACAATGCTGCAGACTGCAGCTTTCAGCAGACACGAGGAACAAATAAAGGTTTTGACCTGTGAGGGACAGTTAGATCCCTCCGAGGTTTTCAGTGTCAGAGTTTTCGTAAAAGCAGTCACAAACTGAACAAGTTAAGTGGTCCATTGAGTAAAAAAGACTTGTGTATGCAAAAGCAGTTCCTAATAAGCTGACACTGGGTTTTTGGATAAACATAAACAAGGCGGCTGGGGGAAAGACAGAAATAAAGACTCGCAGCATTTTAATGGAGAATTATCAGGACATTTTTTTAATGCGCGGAGTAGTGGGCCCCTTTGGTGCCAGGATTAAGTATGACACACACAGCTGGGACCAGACTGAAGATGTTGCTGGGAGCGTGTTCCGCTTGTCTAGCAGGGTTCGTCTCTGTCTGGCCCGTAGCCAACCCTCACAGCCCCCACATGCTGAGCCGCATGCCGCACTGTCACATCACACAAACATTTGCCCAAAGCTGGGTTCACATCAGACAGACACTCTCCTGAAGCTATATCCATCCGGCTCAACCCGCAGCCCACGCACTGCCGCCCAGTATGTACACAGCTGTCTCTGAGGATCCCTCACACAATAAGAACTCTGAAAATCCCCCCTGGCTGTGACTTTAAGTACGACAGAGACATTCCGGACCCAGCTGAGCCGAGTCAAGTTCTGCCGAAATGTTTCGGTCGGGAGCCTCTTGTAGCTGGCACAGGTTGGCTCCTTTAGGGCCTCTTCTTCTTTTATGCAGCCAAAGCAACACAATGGGCCAGAGCCTGGAGAAATCCAACCACAGGCACCAATCCAGGCGGACCAATAGAGAGACAGAGAGAGAGAGAAAGAGAGAGAGAGAGAGAGTGATGCAAATCGCATTGGAAAGCATTCACCACACTGGAGGACATCAAGTTGTTCTTTTACATCGAAATACATTTTTTAAATATTTTTTCTAAAAACGCCTCCTCTTCTGGTCCCTGTGATATGCCCATATTTGGACATCGGTGTCATCACGTCATCGGCTCATCTTCCAAACTAATGCAAACTCAGATCCTTACTTACGTATGAATCTACTAAATAAATTGTTTTTCCATTTTTGAAGTGACCGATATTGGCACAAATGGAAGACCAAAATAGCGTTGACAGGAAGTGAACAGACGGGCGATGAGGAAAGCAGAAATGCGTCACGCTAAATTGTGCAAGTAGGCAATTTCACAACATTTGATACTGCCGAGTCACAGAACAATGGAATCCTGCTAATTCTGTTCATGCACGCAACTAAAACACATATTTGCTTCTTTTTTTTTGCTGCGCAGTTAAGGCAAATGCTAACATAGCATTGAGTGCATGCAGACGTGTGTGATGATGAAAATGAATTAAGGCAGAGAGAGAGAGAGAGAGAGAGAACACAAAAGCAGAAGCTGTGAAAAAGCACTAACTCCTCCTTCCTAAAGCCAACATTAGAGACATTTTTAGGAGGGGAATGAGTTCTTGCCAAGGCTCCAGGCGCTTTTTTCATGGGCCACTGGCATGAGCCTGAAGGCAAGACGGGGGAGAGCAGCAGACAGACAGGCCCGAAGAAACAAAGGAAGAAACGGGCAGCCGGGGGGAGAAAAAGAAGATCATTGTTTTCCCGAATGTAGATTTCCACAAATGTGACCACTTTTCATCATCGTAACGGAGCCGTTATTGGATAATTTCTGTCATTTCCCTCTGCCTGAAAAAGAACCTAAGCTCTTCCATCTCTGCCTAATGTTAGGGCATCTGGGAGTGGAGGGAGTGTTTCTTTCTGATTGCCCTTCTTTGTCTATCTTGCCTTGAGCAGAAACACCATAACCGGCACTAAGACAATAATGGCCACATCGAGTATTATTTATTGTCAGTAATGTGGTTTTTTTTGTGTTTTCTGTGTTTTTCCGCAGACTTATGGACACAGAAATGGTCGCACTTACAAACAAATGAACATTCAAACATACTTGGACCTCAATACACCCACGTGTAAACACACACGCGCGAGTTTGGTCATTTATTTGGTGTTCCGAACAGAAGTATTGATTCCTCATTCTTTCAATTTCACATTGTTGTTCGCTCTCCCATTGTGGAGCCGCGCGAGCACCACTTTTTGTCTTATTTTGGTGTTGTGAATTTTTCTCATTATGTGCCAGATAAAGAGCTTTGGAGTGCGTCAGCAGAGGCTCAAGTGTACCGCAGCCTCGCACTGCAGTTAAAAGCATTGCAGCAAGAGCGGTACGGCGCATTTATTCGTCCGCTCGTTCAGATTTCTTTGTCGTGCATAAAGACGAGGTGTTTTGATTGTAAATGAATAAATAAATAAATAACAGCCGTTGTGGGGGGAAATCATGGCCGGTTGTGTTTTAAGGATTTCATCATGGGAACTTTTTCCACTGCCGTAAGACTAAATGCTCCGACTGTCACGGTGTTTTTACAGCAACCAGAAAGCAAAGGGCAGTATTTTACTGAAGTGGAGGAACAACAAAGTCCGTACAGGAAAAGGCAGTTCGAAAAAAGGCAAACACAAAATACGAGGGCAAGGCTGGAGGAAACCTGTAAATCCAGGCTTAGCTGGAAACAGGAAATAACAAGACCGGACAGGAGCAAACCAAAGGAGCAAACAAGGAAACGCAGATAGAAATGGACGTAATGCTACGGCTACAAACACACAATAATCTGGAGGAACGGGCGGGGAGTTTACTCACAGATACGTGATGATCAAATGACAGTTAGATGAGTCGATGAGGGACAACGGGGAACAGAGGGATGTCTGAGTGATGACTGACAGGAGAGGGAAAACTCAACCAAAGGGAACACACACACACACACACACGCTTGATTTAGAATTGCCTTCTGTCAACATTTGTGCTTATTCTGTAATTAAAACGTTGTATTGTGTATGAAGGACGAGCAAAAGGTGCAGATTAGATTGACCTCGTAATCCCTGAGGGCCCATCGTAATCTTATTTTGAATTCTAATGAAATGGCCAAAGATATCAAAATAACAACTACAGATTACTGCTGATTATGATCCAAAGACATCAAAGGAGATTCCATAGCAACACAAAACGCTTAATTCTGAGGAACTCTGTATAAAATAATACGCAACACATGTAGAGTTTAGAGGGTTTTAAAATGATTGTTCTATTTCTGTGTGGAATGCTCAAATATTAACGAGTTGCCGATGTGAAAAAGCCCATTAAATTTATACAAAGTCGTGTAAATAGCCCTGAACTGTTTGCCTTAAAATGGATCCAATTACCTAATTTACCAGGGATTACAAACAAAGCAGCTTTCACCAGCATACAAATGAATACATTCATTAACGTCATAAATTACAGGGACGCTCTGATTTTAAGATCAGGGCAGTAAAAGTCTCTATTTATGTTGGAAACACCCAAATCAGACGATTGGTGGAGGTATGAGCTCTCTTAATCCCTGGGAAAATTAAATATCTTTAAACTTCAACGTTAAGACAAAAGTTCTGGAACGTTCCGGCGTATAAATAGGACAATCAGAGCTGATTCCCATTTCATTTTCCGAGCTCCCCAGGTGTTCCAGGACTTTTTATTCACGACAGTTGTCAAGGTGTTCATGACAAAACACCTTTGTGATTTCTAAGTGCATGATTTACTTCCCTCATTTGCATATAGTGAAAATATTCCAAAGCAAAATAACATTATGCGCGTTCCGTACGGCTCCCTGTTATTGCTTGTATCTATATTGTGTGTGTGTGTGTGGATGCCTTAGAAGGGCTCTAACGGAGCGTGATGTGGCTCCAACTTTCAATTGAAAATTTGGTTGAACGCGCAAATAAATGCACGCAAGCTGTCAGTAAGTACGACGCGAACCTCTGCCAACGCAGCTAAAGAACAACGTTTTGGCTCTCCACCAAAGTGTTAATTAACTCTTCTACAAATCCTTCCCAAACTTTTGAAAGGATTAAGTCCCATATTCCATACTACCTGAAGGAAAATGGACAGTGATAAGTATAATTGACAGAGAGATGGGATGACAGCGTAGA
>OMNV01010003.1:0-49430 GCA_900303265.1 Brotula barbata | reverse complement strand
TCACGGTTGGTAATGGCCATCACGGTTCGACGTCCGTGAACAAACTCTTTCAATATTTGCTCGTTTTTCTCTCAAGCTCTCTTATTTATGCTCTAAAAATAGTTCCCGTGGCATTTTTATAGCTTGTATGTTGTGACGTTGTGTATCAAAACCCGCTCAGTTGATTAGTCAATTATTTGAGTTTCTTTTATAAATCACCCACCGTGTCTCACTAAATCCTCACGCCTCTGATTTCAAAGCGGTCGTTGTCCTTTTGGACGATATACGAGCCGACAGTGGGTCTTTATTTGTGGATCAACCCGGTCTGAACGAGACTGAATTCATCCATCAGCGACGAGAAACCGACCAAAATGAACCCAAAAGCATCAAAAGCGTCTGACAGACACGCTGATGCCGAGCGTACTTGTGATGTGAAAACAGACGCGGCCAGAGCCTGACGCAATCTCACTGTTTTTATGTCCCGTACCCTCGTCCGCCTCGCTTCGTCAGGAAAGTCTCCGCTTTGTGGCGCCGGAATGAAGGAATTGACGGCGAACGCTCGGCGCCGCGTGCGCCGTACCGACAATTATCGTTCTTTCCTCGCCGAGGATTAGAGTGTCTCTCTGTTTTACATTACTTCATTAGGCTCTATTTGATAACCTTTCATTTCGCATTATTGTTTTCGCATTAATCCCGGTCTGCGTCTAAGCTGCTGTCAGCGGTGGCAGGCGTGATAAACAAAGTCTGTGTCGGGCCGCGTGATTAAGCAAGGAGACACAAGAGGCAGAGCTTTACAGTCAATCCGGAGCAGCTGCTGTCACATACGTTGTTAGGCAGGCGTCCAAGCTGGCTGGAAAAAAACAAAACAAAACAAAAAAAAAACCTCCTCTCACGTGGTTTAGTCCTTTCATAAAATCACTCACAAAAACAAGCAGCTTGAGAAGGAGGTTTTGGTCTTTTTCCAGATACATTCTGCAGCAGTTTCTCTCGTGGTTTGATCATCGCCCAAGCCAGCTTTGATCCACGCGGAATACAATAGATGGCTATCAATTGGACGCGACCCACAGAGAGCTGCACGCACGCCGCGGTGGGAAAGACGGTAAAATATCCAGACGGGTTTGGACGAGCGTGTTGAAGTTCACCACGTGGCTGCACCGCCGTGTCAAGTCTCCATTCTTATTTTCAGCCACATCTACGGCCAATTATGCGCTTTTCCACACGTCCACGCACGAGCGGGAGCGGCGTTCCCACGCGGACGCGGTCCTGCGTCGTTACCAGCGGCTTTAGCGGTCGGAAGACTATAATAATGATAATGTAATATATTCCAAACAGCAGGTTTGTCTGTAATCAACAGAAAACGTGGATTTCTAGCCTGCCAGACAGCAGACACATCATCACAGAAGCTTAGCGGAAAAGCTTTGAAAGTGGCAATTTCCAAGATACAGAGCAGAGCTACTCTACTGTATATTAATGGTCCAAGGCTGTCATCTGTTTCGCATAAAAAAAAAAAAAAGGACTTTTAAATTCCCATCGCCTCTCTCGCAAAACCCACACAACTCCTTGCTCATTACTGGCAGAGTAGTAGACAGCGCGCAGATATTAACGAATCGTCCCGGACGTTAAGTGTGAATCTCTGCCGGAGAAATGCATTGTGACGGCCGCACTGCTCAGACGCGTCGTTTAATGATGTTATTTTACTTTTCATTTTTACCTCAAATTACAGTTCTTTCAAACCCTCGCCGTTTCCCCGAACACAACAAAGGGCGGATGTTTTCCTCCGTTAACGACGCCGTTATCGGCGATCCAGCGCGAGCGATTACTAACGATTGCCGTCTAACGCAAACAGCGTTTCCAATTCCTACCCGTGTGTTTGCCAAACTGGAAATCAACACGGCTATCGACGACCGAGCGCAGTCCAACGCACGCAAACCACTCATATTAACCTGGATTGACTAGCGCGGTCTTCTTCCTGTCCCCCCCGGCTGTAGTAGATCTGTTTACCGCTGATAACCGTCTCATCGTGCCGTCCCTATAAATCTTCCTCTCTGCGGTTGATCATATCCGTGATAAGAGGACGCCTAATCTAAGCCATCATCTCCCGCTTTGTTTGTCTGCAGGGCTGAAGATCCGTGAGGTGATGATCAATGTGTCGCGTCAGCAGGTGGAGGACTTCCACGGCCCGGAGGATTACTGGTGTCTGTGTGTGGCGTGGAGTCACCTGGGAACCTCCAAGAGCCGCAAGGCAACTGTCCGGATTGCCTGTAAGCGCTGCGATGTCACTCTGACACCGAACCCGTCTGAGTTGGCCTGTTTTTCTTCCTCTGTGCTTCCTGGTAGCGTTGGCGCTCCAAGACCATTTTTCTGGTGCAAGGGGAGAAACCCGCACATGAAACGCATACAAATCGATGTTTACGTGCAACTTTGAGTGCTTTTTCATGTTGATGTTTTTGTGCGCAGTGGGTGTTGTTTGATGCAGCCTGTCTATTCTCTTCCCCAGACCTGAGGAAAAACTTCGAGCAGGATCCCCAAGGCACCGAGGTGTCTCTGAATGGCATGATTGTGCTGCACTGTCGTCCCCCAGAAGGGGTGCCCGTAGCCGAGGTGAGGCCTTCTTCCGCTTCAAACAAACGCCATTGCTCCTCCCGTGCCCGGAGAGGTGCGGTCGTCTCACTTTTTCACGTTTCCCGATGCAAAGGTTTGGTTTTAATCCAGCTGCAGTTTACATTTCTCCCCAGACGAGCCGTCCCCTCGCTGCATTCAAGTGGGACGGCTTGTGATTATATACCGGGAGTAATATCTACCCACGTGCTGTGTTCTCTGGTAAAAGGATGAGCAGCTCTAACTTATTTAGATGGATTCAATTCCGTCTCACTATCATCCGTGTGTGTGCGCATGCACGCGTCTGAAAGAGAGAGCCCGTCATTGTCATTTTAATTTTACGTATAAATATTAAATGAGGCTCTCACAGACGATACCACTGAGTGGTGTGTGCGTGTGTTTGCGTGTATGTTTATGTGTTTGTGTGTGACGTTGTGTGTCTCTATCTGAAAGCTCTGCTGATACCTGAGCATCAAAGTCTGTGTCTTACGGATCCGTAAATATAACAGGTGACCATTTGCACACATTATGCATATATAACGAGCGTGTGTGTGTGTGTGATGAAAGATTTAGCTCGCACCAATGGAGCATTGCTGTACCACCAGTTTCTCATCGTTCATTGTGGTCATCAAATAGGCAACTCCTCATGCATTCATTAATGCGACTCCAGCAAACAAAGAGGATGGTAACGGTAAATAATGCAGGAACAAATCCAGCTCCCTCCAGTCGGACTCCACTCGGGGAGCAAACTCCCGTCCCAAGGTGGGAATGTGGCTGTACTTATCTCTTTTTGTGACTTAAGGCACAGCTGAGAGGTTAAAGCCGCTCTAGAAGCAGCGACTGTGACGCCTGGCTCGGAGTGAGGAATTGAGGTCATGACGCGCTGTAATCTACTGAACTGTCTTTGTATTCCAAAGTGTATTTATTTTGGTGATGCTGTTTATTCAAATCTTGTTTCATACTCCCGCATCGCCTCCGTTGCTGCATATTAACACGTACGACGGGAGAACACGAATGGTGCTTTTTTTTCTTTCTTTTTTTTTGACTCAACCCTAAATGCTCTGTAGACGAGATGCAAATAAAAAGACACCGGACATAAACGGCGTGCAGCCGACGCCGCTGAGTGTGCCTAAAATCCCCTTACGCCCCGGCTCTGGTTGTGTTCTCAGAGGTGTCAGAAACTGAAGGGAACTTTATCCGCTTCTTGCTCTCGCCAACTAAGCCACCGGAGAGTTTACTCTGGGCTGCTGTGTGGGATGGTAATGAAAATCAGAGAAAATGCCACATTATCAGTCCCAGCAGTGACAGAAGCAATAATCTGCGTAAAAGACTGTGTATCAAGGCCATAATGAATCAGGGCCGCCGTATGCTTCATCCAAATTGCCTGTCGGTGAGGCAGAAGGAGGCGGAAACCCCCTTTACGCAATTAAAGCGGGTGGAGGCGGCGCCTGCGTCCAACGGAACGAGTCGCATCCGCTTCACGCAGAGATTTGGAGAGGTTTCGTTTGCCTCTCCAGCTCTCTTATTCATGTCTTTATTTATTTCAAAGCTTTGTACAAATGCACAGCTGTGAAATCAGCGTTTAAAAGTCGTCTTATCGAGTCATCGTCGGCCGTTTTACTGTCGTTGCCGCGACGTTCATCACGTTAGTTGCGTCTCTATCGTCGCTCGCGGCGCTGCCTCTGCCGTGGCCTCAGATAAATTTCCACCAAGGCGAATAACGATGTTGTACTGTGTGAAGGTGAAAGTGTTCTCTCCGTTCCTCCCAGATATTTCGTTTATCATCTTGTCCCATCTCCCAAAGTGAAAGTTGGTGCCGTTTCCTCCGTTTTTCCGAAACGTTGTACACAGGGGTGGACTTTTATTGTCTCCGATCGAGTCGGGACGGCTGGGTCAAGCATGCCGCCCTCAAAAGCTGTTTACTCTCCACACTGGATTAAATTCCAGAATAGACTTGGATAGCATAGAAAACTCACATAAGTACGGTCAGCCTCAGGTCGCCCCTTGCCGACTCTTCCAGCTTTATGACTAAAGAAAGTCTAATCCGGCAAAAAATGTTTGATGATAAGGGTCAAAATGATCAAATCTATACATTTGGCTCCATTAGATCAGTTTAGAACATATATTTTAACACCTATGATGTAATTGTCGTGAACAAATGCTGAGTATGAAACATTAGTCGAGGAGAAATATAGCGAGCAGTCAATAATAAATGTTAGTAGCTCAATATGGAAATTCGAAATATGTGAAAAAAAAGCATCTATCTAATCACACTCGAGGAGGAAGCCGTGGTTGAAACCTTTGGTGGCTTTGCACAGGCTTAACCAGCCTCGGAGACCAATCAGCAAACGAGTGGAATTTTTCGATAACGATGTAAACGACTATTTATTAAGCCAAGCGTTACAGAGTGAAGCATATAGTGCACCCGCGTGACCCATTTTGCACAGCAGATTGACTGAGAAGGTGATTTTAGTGGATACTTTGGGATAGTTTGTCCCAGAATAGCCGCCATCTATTTTGCAGTTTGGAAATCAGAAAGCCAACGACGGCCCAGCAAGCTGTCCACTCATCCAATTAGGAGCAGGAAAGGCACAAGGTAACGCCCGAGTGTAAGACGAGCTGTCAATCATAATTGCGGTGCATTGTTAAAATGACATCTGTCCCAAGCAAATGTCTACAGAGCTTTCCCAGATAGCAACGAAGAAGAGGAAAACTTGGCAGCATCAGGATAAAACTTTACAAGTTGGTGAGGGGGGAAATCTGAAAAAAAAAAGACTTACTGTCATTAGTCCCACAGTAACGGAGCGGATATTCTTTACCAAGCATAATTAATCATTAAGTCGCTCATCCAGAGTCGTTGGAAGTGCTTAAAATGTAATTATTCAGTGATAAACATAACATTTCCAGAGACAGACAGAGGAGATAAAACAAGGACACGGCAAGGATTTTACTGAAAGTCAGTGGCCAAACGTGATGGAGACAGAGCTGGACGCCAGGAGGAGGAAGAGGAGGGGGGACGCCCGTTAATAACAAACTGCATTAGAGGAATCTGTTCATAAAATAAATGTCATTGCATTGCTTTCCCCTCCTTTTGACATTAATGTGAATTTGTTTTTGATTGAAGTAGTTTTGATCCAGGGGAAGCGGTTTGGGGATTGGCTTGGTCTGGTCTGGGTTTTTTTTTGGTTTTTTTTGGGATGTGTCTCTCTCAAATAAATACACAGCGCTGCAGGCTTTTTGGCCCTCTCATCACACCGTCTTTAAACAGCATGAAACCATCAGCAAAATGAAACTCTGCTGTATAGTTCATGTACCCCCTGCTGACCATTTGATGCTGCTTCAAATATATCATAAGTTTGTTTTGAGTCGTCGCTTTCCCCTGGCTGGAAATGCGTCGTTACTAAAGACGTCACCGTGGCAACATCCACACGGGCGCGGTGCTGAGGCTGGGTTGGGATTGTAGGTAAATGCAGCTTTGTATAGAATAAAGCCATCATTTAACCGAGACATCATACACCACACACACCCCGTGCCAGTAGAACGCCTTCAGGTCTGCTTGGCAAGGTTAGGTGTGTAGTTCAACACCGGTTGCTGCTATCTAAGTGGAACAAATTTGCCAATTAAGCAAATCAGTTTTCCAACCTCCCAAGGCACTGGCTTATCAGGCTCATTTGAGTCTGTCCTGTCCCTGCCTTCTCATCAGCATGTGCATCTCTCTATCGCTTTCCCCCGAAGGGGGGACGCCAGGACTGACACAGAATGCAAATCACACTTTGGGTTTGTACACTTCCCTCAGTTAAGGAGGCAAAGGAGTAAAGGAGGCGCAGAGTGGGAGAGATTAATCAAAAGCAAAACACAAGAGAGGCAAAAAAACACTGGAAGAGGAGGAATCTTAGTTTAATATGTGTTCACACTTTGCAACGCGAGATAAAAACAGATGTTGCAAACTGTACAGGTAAGGGGAGGAAATGGATTTGAGTGTCTTCAAAATGAAGCATCAACACATTTACTGTGATTAAAGACGCTGTCCGATAAAACAGGCGAGAACAAAACAGTCACGTGCACGGCCAATAATTCTAAAACCAAAAGTGTGCTTTACACAGGCGTTTCACCTTAAGGTCTCCTCCCCATAGGGACATCAGGAAGACAATCATCATATCTACATGGACATCATGATCTTATTTTTGTCTGCACTGCCGAAAAGGCAGAAAAACTCTTGAAATTTCCACACGTGACACAGTACAGCATCAGTATGTATCAGGAGTGGTGTTTTTTTACTGTTAGTATCTAAGTAGCGTTAGTATCTAGTTAGTGTTAGTATTAGTTAGTGTTAGTATCTAGGTAGCGTTAGTATCTAGTTAGTGTTAGTATCTAGTTAGTGTTAGTATCTAGGTAGTGTTAGTATCAAGGTAGTGTTAGTATTAGTTAGTGTTAGTATCTAGGTAGCGTTAGTATTAGTTAGTGTTAGTATCTAGTCAGTGTTAGTATCTAGTCAGTGTTAGTATTAGTTAGTGTTAGTATCTAGTCAGTGTTAGTATCTGGTTAGTGTTAATATTAGTTAGTGTTAGTATATAGTTAGTGTTAGTATTAGTTAGTGTTAGCATCTAATCATTGTTAGTATCGAGTTCCTTTTCCCTCTTGGTGCGGTTGGTTTGGGCAGGCATGAACACAGCAATTTTTAGGATTTTTTTTTCATCACAACTATGAGATTGCTTTAATTATTAATGGGTTAGAAGGCCCCTTAAATGTATCAAAAATCCTTTAAATGACCCTCAACTTTTTTCCTTAAAATGGGCTGAGTTACCAAATCATTTTCCAGAGTTTAAAGGATTAATGGGAGTCTGAACAAAGTTTTAATGTGCATGTACTGAATGTGTGTGTTTTACACAGGCTGTAACGGGTTACTGTAACAGTAAGGTAGTGGCATAAGAAGAAAAGTAACTCGTTGAGAAGCTGTAAGTTTGGCCAACACTGTGTTTCAAAGAGAGATTTTATTTTCCATCAGCTGCTTCACATTTTTAATAATGTAAAAAAAACGATAATGCGTGATACCAAGGTATGAATTTCTTTATAAAGTGTTTAATGAAAGCCTTGAAAGTATCATATTGGATTCAATGTTTTTGATTTCCCCAGACAATTGTTCTAAAGTTGCTATCAGTGTCCCTGAAAAATGAAATGAGGACTGAAAAACAGAGAATCACACGCAATTCTTAGAACTTTTCCCGTCTAATGGAAAGCAGCAATAATCCAACAATGGACCGCCTGATTCTGTTATCACTACGCTACAGTCTGAGAGCAGTTTGCACCTGCAGTCACGTGTCTGTAGTTACAACTTACTTCAGTCATGTGACCCAACCAGGACCAAGGTGTGACCAGAAGAAACTGGATTAAATGAAGAAACTGGATTAAATGGGATTAAATGTCAAGTAAAACAAATAAGCAATATAATAGAAGAAGAAGAATGGAGGGAGAGAGATATTTAGAACAAAAATTGAGAGCAAAATAGTGGTGTGTGTGTGTATCTGTGTATGTGTGTATAATGATACTGTACAGTACTTCTTGTATATGCAAGAAGTGCTATACAGTTTTTCCCATTATGGGAAAAAAATGAAAAATGCCATCTTTGTGTTGTTATACACAATTTTCACCACTTTAGTAAATGATTAGTATGAAATTGCTATAAACCTGAATATAGTCGTACATGTAGTTTGTCATTAAAAATAAATGTTGTAATACTTTGTAGGCCGTCACAGATTTTTCTGCTTCAGACGCTGCATGTAGTTTTCCCACATTTTCTCTTTGGTGACAAATTATCCACTAAATGTTCAAATATATTTAATTTACACGACATAATGGTTAAATGCTGGTACCTGTCAGGTTCAATCTTTGAACACCTCCATAAATACATATCCCATCTGAATACTTCCCAGTGAACGGAGACTGGGGGTTAATTTTCAGCTGAGTGAATTCTCCACTTGATATTACTCCATCACTGCAGGTTAAATGTGTCCGTTTCCTGCAGGAATGTTTTTATAGGAAATAACCAGCGGCGAATCCCCCGGTAAATTCATATCCCGTGACTTATTGCACTGAGGAGGAGTAATACAATTTCAGTTTGAATTGATATGAGAAAACTTGAGCCATCGGAGCGCTTTGCAGCTTACTGACATCACGCCAATGAGCTTGGACGTAAATTCTTCCTCCTAATCCGTGATGACCAATGGCTTCATCACCTTTCAATTAATGGGCTCCTTTCACAGATCATAACTGGAGTTCCCCCCAGAGATCTCATACCTCCACCAAGGCCCAACAGCCCTCTGATTTTGCCTTTTTTAAATCCAGATTTTTACAATCATTACCATAAATACCCACATCTACAGCCATCACTGTTGAAAATGTGTCCAAACTGGTAGAAAACTCTGTTCTAGCCTTAATGATGGTCGTTGTTATTTTATGACACCAGAGAGCAGATCAGCTGTTGAGTGGTCTTAGTCAAACGGTGAAACTTAAACATTGAGATGAAAAGAAACCGAAATAATCCAAGGAACAGATCTACACCAAACACGTACATGTAACATAAAGTACGGTCAAAAACTGCGTCGCTCCGCCCTCTGGAATCACCTGTTTCCTTCACCTATGTGCACAGTCGAACCCCAGCCTCTCAATAACACCTATATAGGTACAAACAAGCAAATAAATATGCATAACATTTATGTATAATATGAATAATAAAGAGCAAATAAACAAGAATTCGTCAACACGGTGTAGAGCGTGGATCAAGACATATCAGAAAATATAGCATAACTAGGGCATCCTTTTTATATACTTATAAATGTACATAAATGGCTCGTACAGTGACAGCATAATTTAGACCTGGTCTATTGACAAACAGCCCATTGTTTCTTGATCACTGGCAAAGTTCTATGCTATGGGAATGAATAAATCATGCCGATCCATACAGTCAGTCAACACACAAGAGCCCAACACTGTAACGGTGCGTCATCAATATTCATCGTTACTCTTTGAGGGATCCTTATCACCAACATGGGTGAAAACCAAACCTCCTCAGATGAAGAGATGCACTGAAAAGTCTGGGAGAGTTTGGGCGTCTTTGAATGTAATTTTGTTTGTTACATAACACCTCAATCAATTGGAAAACTCAGCGCTGCCTCTAAAGGCTCGGCCTCCCACTGATATTAAAGATGCCTTTGTTGTTGACTCTTTGAAAATACTGCAGACAGTACACAGCCCATGTATAATGTAACGCCGGGTATAACAGAACTCATGTCTCCTTGAGGCTGCGGCGTTTGAAGAGAGGGTGAAAAGCCACAAATCTCTATTTTCCAGGACGCTCTGATAGGTCAAGTGAACTCATAAGCAATTGCATATGGAAATAAGGCTTAAGAACCAGTGCAACTCTGCAGACAATGACACTGGAGCACAACACAAGGGTTTGATATGTGATATTACGGCAGAATAATCCTCTAAAATATATAAAGGCGCAAGTGTAAGTGATATGATGAAACCACAACCTAGGGGTGGGTGTCTGAAGTCACACACATCACTGTGCTGTTTTTCCAGCGTGGAGCATTGTAAGCGTTCCCATAATTGAGTGGATTGATGTTTGTAGCGGTGGAGAGTGTAATTCAGTGTGGAAGGGCTTGATGTGACATTGAGGGTGCGAAATAGTGAAAGGCAAAAAAAAAAAAATAACAAAAAAGGATTGACAGAAAGAGCGATGCAGCCCACCAGTGTGGTTTCTCTTGAAAGCCGCAGAGCCAATGATGAAAAAAGTTAAATTAAAGGCACATGATGAAAGACTTCTCGGCCCATCAAAAGGGGGAAAAAAAGCACTTGTGACAACATGACTCCTGATTTATTGATTTCCCAGCTCAATTTTTTCATCCAGGGTGCTTCGAAAGAGCAAAGCAATCTCTGAATGTGTTGGCTGTTGTTATATTCCCTTGGCAAATGGACACTTTCCACAAACACACACGCACGCCCACACGAGTACAACCCCATGCGCAAACACATAAAGCTCCCAGTGGGGTGCAGTTTTTAATCCTCAAATACACAGCCATAAATCAAACTCCACTCCCCGATTCCCCAGCTAGTCACTCTCAATGAAAAGCTCAAGCCAGTGGCACATTAATAGCAATTTACAGGGCCAGTCAGGCGAACAGAGGAGCATCAACACAGCGTCCTTTACTTTGTAATTCCTTATTACTTTCGCTCGCAACACGGCCACTGAATTGGCGAGGGTAGAGAGGCGACCTACTTTCGTGCCTGTTATGTGACCTTATATTTTTCCAGCCGATTCGCAAGCCTGCAATCAGGATGTCTCATCTCCATAAATGCAGTAAGATGACAGGGAAACGACACCGTGAAAAAACACAGTTTGCAATTTTCAGTTGAATGTCAGTGATGCTCTCTGATGTGGTAATTTCAGACTAGAATCCCTAATATCTTTAATGCACACATACATTAATCCAGCACGTGCATATGCATACGGTGTGCGAATATTTTTGCATATTCTTTTTTTTTTTTCCAGGTGGAGTGGCTGAAGAATGACGAGCCTTTGAGCTCCGATGGTGCCATTTTTACCAGAGCTGACCATAATCACATCATATCAGAGGCCCGGCTGTCTGACTCGGGAAATTATACGTGCATTGCCAGCAACATTGTTGCCAAGAGACGCAGTGCCACGGCTTCTGTCGTAGTTTATGGTAAGATATTGAATTTCATTTTTTGACATTTTTTAAAAGACACGTCCTGAAGATGAGATTTTTTTTCTTAGCCTGTACAAATACAAAAATAGAGGCCAGATTGACACTTAACATTAATATGTGATCTCTGGGTCCTTAATAACAGCAAATGTTCTCAGGATGCTCTCCTCGTTCTAATCCGATCTCAGTAGATGGATTCTTATGGTATCAATGTCTGACTCCGCCTTACTCTGAATATAAGTTTCATCTGTTTATTAATAATAACTAATAACCTTTTGCAATGTCCACATTTAGGTTCACAGAAAGATACTCCAAAATGCATTTATCACAGTCAGACCATTGCAGTAGTGGTCTAGATGTTTGTAATGGTGGTTGCTAGGGTGTTCCAGGTGGTAGCTAGGAGTTATGGTGTCAGGGATGATTGCTGGAGCAGTCGCTATCTTGGTATGACTGATTTTTAGGGTGGTTACTATGGTGGTATGGGTATTGCTAGGGCGGTTGCTGTGGTGGTATGTTGCTATGGTGTTTCTTCTAAGTAGTAGATAAGGCAATAGCTTCAGTCCCTCAGATGGTTGCTGGTGTGGTTGCCATGGTGCCAAGGGGGTAACAAAGGTAGCAATAGTGAACTGGGTGGTTGCTGTGGTTTTGGGAGTGGTTGCCAGGGCAGGTGCTGTGTTGTGTTCAGCTCATATTCATATCGGACATAACCCGATATTTTTGCACAGCGTAACTGATTGCAGATTACATTTTAATATGTGGCGTAAATTAAATTAAATTCACAATTTATTGTATTTTCTCCCTCTGCTCCTCTGCGTCACTCTGAACCGTTTAAAGTGTGAGGAAACTGCTAATTGGATTTTTATTTTAAGTCACAGTGAAATGTGCAGTTTGCAAATATTTAAGGATTCTGTTAAAAGTGATGCCCGACACATCTACAATAAAGAGAAATATAAAGGAAATTTTAAATGGGAGAGCTTTAAAAAGTAATGGTCCCTATCATGGACACAAGTATTTTCTAAATCATAACTTCTAGAGAAATTATTTGATTACTTACTAATATGAATTCATATGAAAAAGCCGATTACACACATAAAAGTCCCGAAGTGTTTTCTTTAAAATGTACTTAATTCACAATTCATTTACCAGAGTTTAAGGTGATAAAGTATATCTAAACGTGCGTGCCGGTCTATAAAACATACCTGGGCCGTTCAACGTTTACAATAACAAATATAGAAACGCCAAACAAGACTGCTACGCTTGTATCTTAATTTTCGCCACATAAGTAGACTGTCAAATCGCTCCTTCAACCAAAGTCCCTGAAGTCATTAATATAAAAAGGACAGCTGAAGTACAGTGTGTGGCCTTTTTTTTCACATTAGACTCTAATAAGCAGGTAATGGACAAGTGATCCCTTGTGTGGAAACATGTGGAGACAGGCACAATATTTACCAGACGTCAATTATTCATGAGAGAAAGGCAGTGACGTGGACTGTCACATCTCGCCGCCGTCTGTGTGCAGGGACTAAGCCTCTTGTGTGGAACGCTTTGTATCGCTGCAGGCTGGTAGATACGCTTACCGCCATCTTTATAGCCCTGCAGAGACAAAGCGGGAGAGGTGAAATTACTGTATGTCATCCCAACGACGCCTCTTTTCGCTCGCTTACTTTCGCTTTCATTGACCTCTCATTTTTGATTTATTTTTCACGGCTTAGCTGCTGTAGGAATTCATTAGCCCCCTCTGACATCATGTTGTTGAGGCCCATCAATCATCCATTTCCATAATGCTAATGAAGTCTCCTGACAGCTTCCATGCTCCCAATAGCCTCAGATGGCTGTAATCATCGTATTTCTTGCTTTTGCATCAAAATAAATGAGGTGATTAGTCAATCAATCGGCATTGTTTCACGTAACAAATAGGTAGAAGAAAGCAAAGCAGGCGAAGGGAACACGGCTCCGAAATGATACCTCTGTGCCAGGCTTTTATCGGCAGCATTGATGGAACCTTGGAGCTTTTTTGTGTGACAGACAATAACGTCAAACTGTCGCACATGGGTCACTTTCACAGTCTCCGTACACCCTTGCCATTTACAGTGAATGGAGGCTGGTCATCGTGGACAGACTGGTCCCCCTGCGCGCCGCGATGTGGACGGGGCGTGCAGAAACGCTCTCGCACGTGCACAAACCCGGCTCCTCTCAACGGAGGGGCCTTCTGTGAGGGTATGTCAGTGCAGAAGAGCACCTGCAACACACTCTGTCCAGGTAAGCGTAACAATATACCCATCGTCACGCTACCTAAAAGGGATGTTTGTCACCTTTCGTCATTTTATGAGGTAAATGTTGTTAATATTGTAGAGAGTCTGTGTTGAACAACAGCAAAACTTAACGTTGACGCCTGTAGAAATGGATCCATTAAGACAAAACCAAAGCCGCTGACCTGTCCTGAAAGTCGTCTGTGACAGGTTGACGTCAAAACTTAACATGTGTCAATTAACCAGCCTACACACCTGGATACACACACCCACAAAGAAAAACACTGACGAGTAAATCTTTGACAAGCATCCCCAATCTCAAGACAAAAACTGTTTTCACTCAGTGTGCACAGCGGTGCCGCAACAGTGTTTGGGGTTTTATTTATGTTTTTCTTTCGCATGAAAAGCTACAAAATCTTAAATATAAAACTAAATATCAACTTAAATTGAAGTAATAATCTGCAAATATGCGTAATCTCTCACCCACCTTTAAAGGAACATGGCAGATTTTTGCAGCAAACTGAAGCGTTTTCGATTTTTTACATTGTTTTTTCTTTTCATTCAGGCACTCAGTGGTTCATCTGTGTCATGAAAAACCAATATAATTGATGGACTTAACATAAACCAGCACAGATCATTGTTTTTAAGAGTCCTTTGTTACATTCCAATACATTCAGTCGTTTACTATTCAAGATGCGTTCAGCATCGTAAGAAAATCCAACACAGGCGTAGCGTAAAGGACAGTGTGAGTTTTGTCACTTCTTGCATTTAAAGCGATGCTGTTTGGCAGCCGATGCAGAAATTTGTAACGTCAGCACATCTTTGCATGCAACGCAGTGTTTTAAAGAGCAGTTTCTGCTTGCGCTGATATTTTCCGTTCAACAACAATGTAACTTTGAGAAAAAATAAAGGTGACAAAATGCTCCCTGTGATTGGTTATCTACTTTAGTAACTTTGAAGGCCCTGAAACCTGACATGAACAGACAGGGTTGTCTATCTGGAAAGTAGGAAATTAATCTGAAAGCTTATGGTAAGATTTGGAAAACAAATTGAGCTTAAAGTTAATCTTCTTCCCAGCAGTTGTCATAAATGCAATACCTGACTCCGCTGCTCACACTGCCAGTGGTTCGTATCTAAAATCAAATGTATTGGGACTTGTGTGTGATGTAAAATGTATGGGGAAATCAAAAGGCAGGTGAGAAAAATGAACCCGAGAAAGAAAGAAGCTGCTGATTTGAAAGGGAAATGCTCATCGAATTCAAGCAAAACGTTATCAGCGGCAAGCAGTACACTCCTACAAACATTATCTGCTCTTTGCCAACAGCGGTTTTCTAAAGAATTTTTCCACCACGTCGGAGTCTGAACACAAACGGGGAGCATATGTGTTCAGATTAGGAAAAAGGAAACTCTCGGCTTTGTTGTAGCGTTCATCCCCGTGTGCGTTTGTGTATCTGATCTTTAGTGGACGGCAGCTGGGGCGAGTGGAGCGAATGGACAACGTGTAGCGAAGAGTGCGAGAGACAACGCGGCAGAGAGTGTACGGCCCCGGAGCCCAAACACGGTGGGCGGCTGTGTGACGGGGCGGCGCTGGCTACAGACAACTGCACCGGAGGCCTGTGCACGCAGAGTGAGCAACATCAGCACCTTCTCGGAGAAAACACACACACTTCAACATCATTACTGTCAACGTGATGCGTTCAGGGACTCTGTCATTATAGATCGACTGTTCGTAATCATGATCATCATTACAAACATCCTCATTAGCATCGCTCTCATCCATCTTCATTATTCATCCACCGTGCACACACGCGCGGAGACAAGCACATATGCTGCACGCAGACATGGTTTTGTGCACAAATACCAACTCATTTAACATGAGTAATATTCAAAAACACAAACTCAAAGGCAACTTTTTTTGTGTGTCTTTGCAGATCGAAAGTTGCTCCATGATGTCAAACCGCAGGGTGAGTGTCTCTTAAATCGTTTTGTCATCTTAGCCTGGAGTGACGCTTCTGTCAGATTTGCCAAAAGGCCTGCGAATGTTTATGTACATGTTTTCCACTGACAATTAACTTGGCCAAATGGCGTCCATCACTGTCCATACTGATAACCGCACAGCTCCAATGTGGCCACAATATGAAACCACCATCATACGGCTGTTTATCAGCCTGTACAAACAATATATTACTGTAAAATAAAGGAAATCTGAGCAAATACGCACTTTTTTTGCCACTATGAATCCAGAAATGTACGCAAATCTACTGTGGAAAAAATATTTATCGTGCAAGTTTAGTACGACGTGTCATAAAAATTTATCAAAACCATTCTATACTGATGACTCAGCTTTTCACACACGCTTTATAGCATCAATTATCATCACCGTGACAAAAATAATGACGACTTGTCTTCTTATTTCCTTTTCCTTGTCAATACACCCTGAAAGCAAAAACTTTTGTTCCCATTTGATATAGCACATCAAACAGCCTCCATATTTCCCTTTTACTGCTGCATTGTTTTATGTTTTACGTGAGAAATGCTAGTTAATCAGAAATACTGAAAGCATGAAAAAAAAAAACAATTCCTATTAGACCACAGGCACACATTCTCCTTATTCGTCCTTTAACATGTGTAATTTTGTTTGTCACGGAAAAAAAAAAAAAAAAAAGGAATATGGCTATGCTGCCAAAACTTCCCAAGCCCTCAATTAACCTGCTACTGTAGCTGTTAATGCTGCTTTGCATATTTTGTAAATTTCTCTCATTTTAAGCTTCGGGCGACTTAGCAGGCTTTCTCAGCAAGTCTTGTTTCCTCGTCGATCTCATTATCTTTCAAGAACAAGCTAGCAGCCCTTTATTTCCCTCCCATTCCTTCTCTTTGTGGAGTTGGACTGTGCAGTACTGGTGGGACCAGATAGAGCGTAATTATTGCCAATGAGCTAATTTAATGAATTGGTTTTGTCACATTATCCCGGCGGAATGCAGAATACCTCCAACACCACAACCAAGCGGCGTTTGAAATGACAGTCAGGTGCTGAGATGATTATAATCGCCTTCCTTCGGAGGTTCCTCATTAGCAGCTTCTCCTCAGGATGGAACAATGAAACAGTGCAGCAGAAGGCAAGGCAGACAAGGAATAGAAAACAGAAAAAGCTGCTCGACTCGACTGTTAAATTCTTCTGCAACACATCGCACAGTTTCAATTTATTTTTAGGAGAAAATATAATTAAGCGCAATCCACTCAGCAGACGAGAGGGAGACGTCACTCTTCTTTTGGCGTCCTCGCTCGGAACGCGTGCGTGGACGCCATCGTGACGACGAGGCTTTCCTGCGGAGGGAGAAATGCAGAGTAAGCCCCACACATGGATGGAATTAATAAGATGCCGTTGTTCGCAGAGAATATACATGATGCCTTGACAGGAAGTGAGGAAATTGCATGTGCGGAATGGCTGAATAAATCGACTGAGAGTGCACCCGTGCTGAAGTGGATGAATCTGAAAATGCCGTCGTGGTGTCAGACTGTGTTTTCCGTCCATCCTAGCGTTTTCATGATTCAGACCGCCTACGCAGAAACAGCCAAATTGCTTAATGCTCAAATAAGAACGTGCAGAAAAAGGCGAGGCAGGAAGGGAACTGTTATTTTGGGGTCATTTCCCGCCTCTCATGCGTCTGACAGCGAAGTCTGACTTTAATATCAAACGCTGCTTGTAGACGAAACCATTTTCAACTCCAATAATGCAATGAAAGCAGACAGATACGATCTAGGATCGCATGGCAATCAAATATTAGCATTTTCGAAGTAACGACTGTGGAGAGCGTTTCTAAAAAGTTACATTTATGATGATTTTAATGAGATTGGGGTGTTTACAAAGCGTTGTAATCGTCTAAATCTTGTCTCATCACTTTGAACACAGATACCCTTATCTCCGTCATGTCCTTCCTGTCTCTCTCCAATAAAGCAGAAATACCCAAAAAGTCTTTAAAAAAAAGGATAAAACGTGTAATCATGCTGACTGTTACGTTCCAGGGGTGGAGTCCAGCAGTGACGTGGCCCTATATTCAGGTCTGGCTGCGGGGGTGGTGACAGTGGTGCTCCTAATCATAGCCGTCACTCTGTACCGAAAGAATCAGAGCGAATACGGCGTGGACGTCATCGACTCCTCCGCGCTCACGGGAGGCTTTCAGTCCTTCAGCTTCAAGTCGTCCCGCCAAGGTGAGCCGCAGACTCGCATCGACGTACATCCTGTGAATGTTTGGTCTCACTGTCATGAAAACTTGATCTTTCACTCTAAATGCAGCCTCGAAATGCTGCCTCAAGCTGTGAACATAATTTTCTCACCATGCACTAAATTAGAGCGTCAGAGAAGAAGAGGAATGAAAGGTCGGTGATGTCACTCCGTAATTACTCGAGTGGTGGAAATCGCAGCAGGCGGAGACGTTCTGCTTTTAAAATGTTGAGGCGAAAGCTCTCAAAAACGTCAAATGCGCGACAATAAACGGATGCTTTGGTTGAGCAAATCAGCCACCATTGCCATGAGGAAATTATATCCACTTGTGCTCCCGGTGTGAAACTAAGTTCTTCGAAAAATGGAACTTAAAGTTATTCTTTTTGATTTATTTGGTGATGTGTTGGAGAGTCAATTGGCCAACTAAATCATTTGATCTGTGATTAGCTGCCAGCGTAAGAGCAGTCTCATGTCTGCTGTTCTGGAGGACGCTGAAGAGATTTTAGTGAAAATCTACCCAAAAAAAGGCTCTCTAACCACCAGATGAGACAAGTTTCTGGAGCTCTCACTGGCATTGGAAGATCACTCGATCGCCTTTGGGAGAACCGAAGGCTGATCAGCAGTCATTGTGCATGGAGAGCCAGGTGTTTGGCTGTTGAAAAAGGGTGCAGGCACTTTGCAACCCCCTCTCTGGCCACAGCATCCGGCACATTGGACATCGGGGAGGAAGGAGACGAGCCTCGCGGCGTGCCAGCGAAGTCGCAGAGAAAGCCTTGAGAGCAGAGCCACGGGGTGAAGAGAGCTAGCGTGCCATCTGGACACCGAGGCGAGCCGAGGCCTGATCGCCCCGGCCTGCCTGGAGGCGGACATGTGATGCTGAAAGACCCAATTCCAGGAGTATCACTCAACATCTGTCCAGGGGCGCGTTTCCTGGTAATATTTGTTCCGAGGTGTTAGAAGCGTTTGCAACACTTTTCAAGAGGGTCGTTAGTTACGGTTAAAATACAGATGAATAACAGTTTGATTGGTAGGAAACACTCATAAATCTACAGTGTCTGAAGCTACTGTGTGTAATTTTAAGATGTTATCGTCCTCGTATTAAGATGCTTTGGGGAAAAATGGACCCAGAAGCGTTAACGTATGTATAAATGTGCATGTATAGTAGCAAATACACATCAACACATCTCAGTCAGTCGTGTAATGTATGGATAGGTCCTTCATCATCTCATTATAAAGTCTATTTTGGCTATGAGCGCTTGATGATGAATCTGTATCAGAAACACCCGAAGTGATCTGCCCTTGGCTTTGTGAGAAGTGCCTATTTCAGATGACCATCCCAATCACATCGTGTCACCTGATCTGCATAATCACAATTTAGTTGCGCCAACCCACTCACCTTGGCACAAGTGGGTTAGGGGGGAGAACCAGGAAGAAGCACAAAATATGCAGATGGATGACTAATCGAACCTCAAATAACCTCTCTGGAAATATTTACCGCTTTTTAAAAAAAAATCATTACTATATGTGTAACAATTTCCAGATCGTAGTCAAAAATAGGAGGAAACATAATTCTCTTCGTTTCATTTGAGAAAGAAGAGCGAGCGGTGATTGATATATAACTCCCACTTTCTGTCTCGCTGTCTCACACAGGCACACACCCACGCAGACACACATACACACCCCGCTGCTTGGCAGGTACAAACCAATTTGAAACTTGCCATGTGCAACTGAACTGGGTGCTTTACCCAATTGAAATGTATTGAATTTCATGGTTTTTCATTTCAGTTTGACTCTAGAAAATCAAATAAAGCGTGCAGTTTTGCCTGGTGCTGTGCAGTTTTGGCTGCGATACAGTGAGATGGCACTGACATTATAATATAAATGAACTGCCTTTCTCCTCCTAACATGAGAGCCACAGAGGAGGGTTGAAGGAGGAGACAGGCGGCTAAAATTGCAGCCTGTCTCTGCAGGTGGACGCAGACATAAAACACGCGTGTGCGCAGTGTGAATGGAGTCGGGCAGTCATTTCCTGCGACACGCTGACAATATATTTATGTAATAAAGTCATGTACGTTGTATATGAATGAACAGAATACGCAGGACAGGGATGCTTTGCTGTAATAGATGTGTATTTACACACAGTGTGTATGATTTATTCATGTCTGCGTTTGGTTCAAACTTTATGCATTATTAAAATGCTATATTGGACTTATTAGCTGTATTTCAAGTTTGTTTTCTTTGGCCTTTTGGAAATTCTCGTTTTTTTTTCTGTGTTGGATTGCATTCAATTCCCAGAAACATAAACACGTTACACCTATATGTAATAACAGGAGCCAGCATCCAGCCACCTTCTGTCAGATATACAGCACGTGTGTAACAAACACACATACATAAATGCCAAAGCTCTCATAAAAGATTCATGATTTGAATTCAGAAATGTTTTATTAGAGTTTGGACTTTATATATATATATATATATATATGTGAAGTGTATGTGGTCTTCTAACGTTTTTACAAGGCCAGCATTTTGGGTCACCACGGTAACAGCTTGCCGCACGACATGATAAATTTCATTTTGATAACGCGGCAGGAGGCAAAGGAGCTTTAATCTGTCCCCCCTTTGATAGAGGCCCTAAAACATCCAAACCTGCATAAACACACGCTCCCTCCCTTCCTTACCGCGTAGCTGTAGCCTGCTGCAGGAGGCTGGAACACACCGTATCGCATCAGCTCTTCGTCACGCAGCCTTCAAAACTCTAATTCATGTCATCAGTGCTTCTTCACTCCATGAAGGTTCCTACTAACCTGAATGTAATCTCTGTGTCCAGATACATAATCTGAGGAACAACATGGCACAGTCATATATCAGATTAACATCTTTAAATAAAATTCTCATTCTGTCGGATGTGGGATCGGGCTCTCGCGGCATTACTGGTCCAGGTACCCCCAACCATCAGTGGTGGCTCCTGACATCATAGTAAGAGTAGGCACACCTCACTATGATGCTATTATTACTAAAAGTTTAACTGTAACCAAACACACACAGAGCATCCATGAAGGAGGTTTTGTTTACCTCCTGTCCAAAACTAAAATTGGACTCGCAGAACATTGAAAAACTCGAGCACTAATCTGGACACTTTGATTTTGGGGCTGCGTGGCTCGTACCGCTCCGTGTGGCTTGGTGCCAACTCGTTAACACTGACAGAGTCATGAAGCTGGCCCAGCTTAATTAACAAACAAAACTTCTCACACTCCACTCCACATTTCAGCCAAATAACACACAATTTTTTTTATCCTAATTTCCCCTTTAAATGAAACTGCACCTGCTGATTGAGGCTTGTAAGAGGACATCCTCATGTCCAGGACAGTTTTAATGTGCACGTACGCCAGTGCCATCCGTTGGTTCAAAACAAAAAATCCTCATCTGGATAACACGTAGCATCCAGTGTAAATGAGGACGCGTATTTTTGTGTGTTTTGATTATTATGTCCGTAAGCGTTGTTGAAATGTGTTTTTCAGTTCCAATAAAATGTTTGAAAAAATACAAAACTATCCACGTAATCCAATGGACGCGCCGGGTGCCAAATCATTCTTATGATCCAATGTCAACATTGTCATTCCCAATTTCATTAGACCAGTGTGACACTGAATTAATATCGTTGTGTTCCAATTGTTGTTGTTTGTGAGGTTTCTCCATCCTTGTTTCCATGGTGAGAATATCACCGTCATGCTCATTGGTGAACATTTGTTCTGACATAGCCTTTAGGTTGTTTAATATTCCTGACAGTTTACAGGCTGGTGTCACTTTGTGTAAATATAATTGCTGATGAAAATGTGTGATTGCTGGTGTGTGTGTGTGTGTGTGTTTTTCAGGGAACCCCCTGCTCATTAACTCCTCCCTGCAGCCCGATCTGACGGTGTCACGCACGTACACCAGCCCCATGTGTTTTCCCGACTCCATCGATAAGGAGCTGATGGCTGATCGTTCACTGCTCGACCCTCTGCCTGATCTTAAAGTCAAAGGTCAGAAAATAAAACTGCTTAGAAGCCGGTATCCATGGTAATGGGAGGCCGTGTGCTATACACAAACACTGTGATCATTTAGCCATGATCCTCTTTTTCTCACGGTTAAGGCATCGCTCTGGTTGGGGTATTTTATATTTCATATTTTTTCATAGTTACCGTATTTAAAAAAAAAACGTTATCGAAGCCCTGTTGGAATGAGATTCATTTAGAGTAAAGCAATCATAGTGTTTATATGGAACTCACACCGGATAAGAGATAGCAATGTAAATAATGGGAGTGTCCGCTCCATTTACACATTGTTATCACATGGAAACAAGCTACTGCTGTAATGGACACACACACACATACATACACACACACAAACACACACACTCATGGCTTGTTTTTATTGCTTTTCCAATGGTACCAGGACCAAAGTAATAACATTAAAATCAGAGGGATGTACTCATTAGCGTACATCCCTGACTAACTGTATCATTTGTGGTCAAAATTGCAAGAAAAAAGTACAAGAAAAGATGAAGTTTTAGTCCAAACAATTGAAACACAATTTTGTAACAAGAAAATCTAGATCTAAAGTGTAATGGGTTCAACCTGTCCACCAAGTTTAATGAAAATGAATTGATGGCTCTAAGGAAGAATTGAGTAGATTGAGATTAAAGTTCCTCCACGGTGTCTGCAGGGGTGGCAGAGAGGGCTGAGTACCACGTCATGTCCCACCCTCAGACCTTTCCAAGAGGCATGGCTCCAGACTTTAGAGGGGTGCCGGTGGGGACCACCCTGGGCAGGAGAGGAAAGAATCTGTTCACTCCTCAAGTCTCTCTGACGCCCACCAAACCTCTTCACAAAGCAACGGCCGTGTTCGGCCACGCTGGAGGCAGACTGGTGGTGCCCAACACAGGTGAGTCCACTGAGTCTTCAAAACCAGATCCAGTTTTTTTAGACCTCTTTATGATTACAATTCTCTATATTGTCATTGTACGACTAAATTTCCCTCTGCTTTTAACTCTTCCGACATATTATGAAGAGGTAACCACAGGGCCAGTGTCTTGGTCAGGGGTTAACCTCTGAAACACTGGCAAATGAGCTGGAAATTGAGAACGGCTTATGAAAACAGTCCAGGGTAATAATTTCTATGAAGTTGTGATTATAATTAACTTTACCTCGTAGGGTGCCATTTTCAATTTTCCCTAACATTCTAAAAGGCATGCTACGTGTTGGGTAGGATTTTATACAGATTTCCCCTGAATGCATCCTGGTATATTTGGTATCTTTGGAATCTTTGGATACTCTGGGCTTCTCATTAATACTACTACTACTACTACTACTACTACTACTAATAATAATAATAATAAATCAAGCCTGAAGGTTATGAAGAAGGGTCCATTGGTAGTTTTTCCATTTTTGGTGAGCAAACATGCTAACTATACACGGAAACCCATGTTATTCTTGCTGTGAGGCCACATTACTCATGACTGTACTGTGACTGTACCGTGAGCCGTACTTCATCTGATACCTCTGTTTACGCCTGATCTGTGCCTTTGCCCGTTTTCACTGAAGGACTTGGGTTTGTGCACGGATTGTTTACGTGTACGAGTTGAAACAGAAAGGAAATTCTGATCTGTGTGTGTGGATCAGTCGCTGATACTCCACTGGAACTATTGTATCACGAATGAGAAAGTATATAGAGATGTTACCTTTACTTGGCAGTGTAAATATAGCCTATAAGTCCCAGTAGACCTAAAAAGTGTAAGCTTACACAGAAAGAAAATATGGAAAAAAATCAACCTGGTTGTGGGTGTGCTGTAAAATGACATCATGTGACCAAATAATGAAGTCATGACTGTCAACCCAGTCAAATAGGGCACAATTTGTATTTAAAAAAAATATATTTAAGAATCATTTGTATTCTAAACCTAAAATGGCAGTCATTTATTATTCAGTGACGTGCTGTGCGTGTGACAGCGTGTCTGTGTTTGTGACAAAATGACTGTTGATTCACAAGGCCTCTGGGACCTGCCTTCATCACCTCTTTCCGCAGCCGTCACCTCCGTGGCTGTCACGGTCATTAAAGACACCTGACAGCAGAGCAGATGTGTGTGCATGTGCCGGGCTATATGCGTTGATCGGCTGCGTGTTTCCTCCTCTCTCTCCAGGCATCAGTCTGTTGGTGCCTCATGGGGGGATCGCAGAAGACACTAGCTGGGAAACGTATATGATCATCAACCAGGAGGACAGCAGGTGAGGGACTCGCCGTGACTCAGTGCAGTCTGTTCCTTACGCTGCTCTCTTTTAATCTTCCCAGGCGTCACGCTCCATCTCTCATCTCACCTTCTGTTTGCCTAACACACGCCACCGACATGCAAAGGCGTCAACGCGTTCACGTTCACTTCTGTAGTGCAGATGTTTTGGAGGACACGCCGTCTCATCTACGCCTATGCATGCGTGCGCACGCGTCGGGTTGCAAACACATTCCGCCCGGCATGTGGTCCTTGCTCATCTTGCAGGCGCTGCAGGGGAGGACACGATGTGTCACACACACACACACACACACACCGGCAGCTGTAGACAGGGCCCTGCATTGTTGCCTTAAGCGACTGTCTGTGCTGAGACGCACGCTCTCCTCCGTTCTGGAAGCCCGTGTCTTGTTTGTAGACTTTGCTGTGACTTTTCCACGCTGACTGCTGTAGGTGGTGAGTATTGTTAATTTTGAGAAATCACGATGATAGGCAGCATCGATTTGGTTTTCACTCAGGTGGAAAATTATATGCTACAGTGCCACGCTGCCAGCGAGCGCCTGTTTCTATAACTTTGCTGTCAAGAATTTCACAAACCCATTACTCAAGAAGCAAATGGCGTGCTAGATAAAAACCATTTGAAAGGAGTCTAATACCCTTGACTTCTTCACAGCAGCGCCTCGAAAGCTATCTCTCCACTCAAAGACAGTTCGTGGACGCGAATTCGGCTAACAGCAGACAGTATCGACGTTTCGCCATGTCGGTGTGAAAGCCTGCCAGCGAGTTATCACCCTAACAACACGCTGGAGCTAAACTATCTGTGCATCTTGACACAATTTGATTTGTACATCAGAGGGAGGACCAAAAGTGACATTTAATGCTGTCTGGAATCCGACTGTCATGCCTCCTCACCCCCCCTCTCTGCTCCCGTTAAGTGCCCTGGGGCATCTGGGTAAAGATAGAGATCAAAGGTCACACACAGGTTATACTTCAGAGCTCAATCCGTCGACTTGTTGCGCGCCTCCCTGTGTAAATTTTCCCCAATTCAACGGAGCGCCTGCCCGCCAGGTTCCTGCTCTGCTCTGATAAGCCCGATGCTGTTTACTTCTCCGGCTGCCGTTTGAGGAGCTGCTGGAGCCGTGCACCGCTGAGCTGTCACTCAAAGCCTATCTTCTGACGGCCTCGGAGACCTGGGGAGAAATTAGATCCTTTCTTCCTATTCAAACTCCGCCTGTCTACATAAGACGGAATGCTTTCCTCAGCAAAGAAAAGGGAATCGATCAGCTCCGCCTGGCTCGGTTTCAGGTACTCACGAGAGCCTCCGTCGGTCTTCGGGGTTTTTACTCCATTGTTTTGTGTGTGATCGTCTCCAGCTCACCAGGGGACCGCGGGGAGGCCAAGGACGGAATAATTTTCTGTCACCACAAATATACTCTTTGCTTGGTTTGGTCGCATAAGTTAAGTGACTTTTTTTTTTTTTTTTTTAAGTAAGCAGTCCTGACCTGCATCTTTTTAGCATAATTTTGAGTAAGGCAGTCGTATTTTGAATAAGCTGTAAATGCCTCATACTGGACTGTATTGTGGAATTATGCAGCTATAACGTTAAGTTAAAAATGGCATTATTACAACATATCCTCTACCTGTTGTGTGAAATATTCAAGCCTCTTTAACACATTTGAACATGATATACTGTGTATGGATTATGGAGTGTACCACAGCACCATTACCTCCAGTCTGGTACTATGAAGACACCTGGGAGACAACAGAGGGATCTAATCCTTGTTGTTGTTGTTTAATCAGTGCTCCTTCACAGAAAGAATGGAGGAGCCATGTTTTAATCCATCCCAGGGAAAACCCAAGTCCCACATATGATGAGAGGCAGGTGTCACTGTGGGATCATGTGACAAGGAATCGAGCGAGCATCCTGCAAACTTGCAATTAATTTTTCTTTTCTTTTTTTTTTGCAATGACTACGCCTCTGAAGTCATATTGGCGCTGTCTTAGATCAGCTGGGGGGGAGGGCTAAATTTCCAAGGACAATAGAAAAGAAAGTACACATTCACAATTACACATGTTCACGTTTCATTCACACGTGAAGGGAAAGATTTATGTAACCGCCACCTAGAGAGACACACTGATCTGAACACGAGGGAACAAATGAGTAATTGTGAAAACTAGCAGGAGTTACAGTGAGGGTTTGCATGGAATTATGGGATTCGTCGTTCATCCATCTGTTGTTATTACCCCATACGACCATTAGATGGCAGTGGCCAAAAAAAACCCAAAACCAATCTGAGAATTATCGCTTGAAATTAAAAATCCAGTAAATATTCGTTCAGGGTTATGTGTGTTCGTGCAGCGTTCACCAATCGTGGTTGTGTTATGCTTGATATCATTTGTGTTCCGGGGGCGTATTGAACGCATTTGAAACATGACTAATTCATGATATCATATTTAACAAACGATCAAAATCTACCATCAACACTTTACCATCATTGTGTATTGTTGCTTGTTCTCCAAGTGACAATGAGAAATGCTAAATAACCACCTTTAATCTCTGCTCACAGGCAAACTGACTAATTAGCATAAACTCAGCAGCAGGTAACCTTGCTCTCCTCTGAAGCCCAGGGCTGATTAGCACAAAAGTGCAGCTTCAGGGCTACAGTGCTGTCTGCATGTGTGATTTTATTTTTAGACAAAACCTCTTTTAAGATTTTTGCGGTGATTAACGGTATAATGAAGTACTGACTTTCACACACCACTTGTTAGGAAATGGCTCAAGTAACTTTTAAATTATTTTTTTTTAGCTCTCGTCTTCTCACCTCGGTATTATTTTCGAATGTTTGAACAAATCGACCCAACGACGGACGGAGTGGTTGATTTACTGACACCTCATTTCCATTCAGAGGAGGGGGTCAGTGTGAAGTGATTGTAGATGAAGAGTGATGAGCGGGGGCAGAAGATGAAGATACTGCAGATCTTTACATGGAAAAATACACGCTGGGATTCAAAGAATAGTCACGAGTTGCACAAGTGATTATTTAATGTTAATAGTTACTCATTCGATAGATAGACGATAACGCGTGAAATACTACAAGAAATCAAAATTACAAGAAAATAATAGAATCATATATTTGGAAAAAAAGAATAAAAAGAAGATGAGACAAATTAAACAGATAAATACACAAGCTGCTACTTATGACTTACTAATTCATGAAATATTCATCAGAATGTGGAAATGCGCATTGAATGAGTTCACACACGTTCCTTGGCCAGCATTTCTAGTACTATTTTCTGCTGCACACTATCCAGAGAACACGCAAAATTAAGAGTGTCAAAATGTCAAACTGTAAATATGTTTAGGTACGATGGAGATCTGAGATTGCCGGATTGGGAGTCCAGTCTGCTTCCCATTACACTGAGGACCCTCAGTTAACTGAACTGCTGAGTAGGATTGGCCTGTAAAGGCTCCATTGGGCAGTATAAACATATTCAGCGAACAACTGAATCCTATTAATTCCGTCCAATTATACGACTTATACTCCATATTTTGCCGACTTGCAGTACAAACAGAAATCATACTCCTGTTTGTGGGTTTAAAGTATTACATATCTAATCTGCAGTCACAATAAAATAGATTCCAACGACTTCCTGAAAAACACAAACGCAGCACAAAGTAAAGGACGAAAATCAAAGTGTGTGTGCACGCATTCATGATGTCTCCCTGCCTATACGTCTCCACCTCGGTTGAAAACTATCCGCACTAGTCTGGTGACAGTAGGACCAATAGCGTGTCCTCTGTATGTGAGGTGTCCAGCCAGGCCAGCTGCATGACTGATGGTGGTCCCATCGATCGCTCCCAGTCACAGGGCTTCCAGCCAAGATTGGGCCTCTGGCCAAGAACAGCTTGGCCCAGCTAATCTGTCACCAGGCTGGCCAAAGCAGGCTTCATAAGCCCCATCGACCCACCGAGCTTACGCGCTGTGTGCTAAAGCCTGTCCTCCCCAGACCCACTGTCCATTAGTCTTGGTGCTTTAATCTTCCTTTATCTGGGTGCCTGCGTGTCAGCCTGGCAGAGATTGATTCATTATGAGCGAGCGAGTATTTGAGTTTACTTAATTTATAGGTAAGGTTCACGCTCTCCACTATCTGGTTGTTTTTGTTTAAACACTCACACACTCTGATTCCGTCTGTCTTTACATTTCCATACAGTAATAGGACTCCGTGATTTGTGCCGCACCACGGCGCAGAACAAAATCGTTTATTGCTTTATCTCTCGGTGCAGTTGTGTTAATGTGTGTTTTATCCCTGTGTGTGCAGTTCTGTATCAGATGACGGTCCAGAGATCTTTTTGAGCCCCGCGGTCACGTACGGCCCACCAGGCCTCGACCTGTCCTGCCCCATAGCCGTGACTATCGCCCACTGTGCCGAGGTTGCTGCTGATAATTGGACCGTCCGACTAAAGAGACAGGTGCACGACAGCAAGTGGGAGGTGAGCAATTTCTACCGAACCCCGAAGTTTTCCGCTGCACCACCAGGAGAGACCGTTAACGCGCTGAAGAACAACAGTGTCAAGTATATTGATGCAATGTAATAAACTGCTCGAACTTACTTTAATCAAACTCTTCATCCCGCGCCGTCATCACACGAGCATGCAGTCGATTGCAGGCTTGCCACACCTCATTTGTCATTCTGCATAAATTTTGGCTTTCCGGCGCTACCTCATGCTGTCATACATCCAAAAGAAATGTCAGACCAAACGCAAATGATAGCTATTAGTCACAGAAACTGTCATTTCATCAGTGCACTTTATATAATGATACTGTCACTTGACAAGCAGTTCGCTCATCATATATCTGCATTGCAGCTGCTCATAAATTGGCATATTTTACTACTTTATTTACTGTACAATCAAATGCAACCCAATCCAACAGACTGGCAATAAACGTGAGGTCTGTGATTGTTATTTTTTGGGTTTTTTTTTAAAGTTTTGACTCAGCTCTATGGTTAGTTTGAAACCATACGTGTCTATGTTTTGGTGGTGTGAGTGGAGTTCCATGTTGGATTTAATTGCAAAATTAAAATAAATTAATAAAAAGAAAGAAATATATACATAAAATAGAACAGAATTTGACTGTTTCCAAGTGAGTTTATTGAGAGAGTTTCTCTTTCTAACATAACCGCAGCTGTTTATTTTTGGCGTGATAATGATGGGACGGACTAAACATGATACAGGAATATGAGATCCAACTGAAAAATATGTTAACATTTGCGACTAATCTGAGTCCACTGCTTCGTTTTTTCACGTCTTATCTCAAAGAGATAACACATCTCCAAAGTCGGACTGCTCCGCCGTTTAGAGCGACCTAACATTCTCATGGAGGTTTGTTCAGACGTCGGACTTCAATCCAAACACCTTCCATCCATTTTCTACAGCCTTCCTGGCAGAGCAGTCATATCTAAGATGACCCCTTAATGTTTAACTAACCTCATCAAAAAGCTTCAGGCGACTCATCGAGACAGAGTGACCCCTGGAGCCACGGAGATTTTGAGTGAGACAGCCAGTGTGTGTGTGTGTCTCTCTCTCTCTCTCTCTTCCAGTCTGGTCCTTTCACTCTGCGTGACATTTACACAGATGTCATTTGCCAGCAGACGTGTTGCACAAAAGGAAGCTATCAAACGAGCCATCACTGATGCGAGCTATATGCCATCTGAAATGAGGGGGAAGAGAAGGAGAGGACAGACAGAATGACACAGACGGGAGCAGAGGGAGGGAGAGAGAGAGAGAGAGAGAGAGAAAGAGACTTTCCTGATGAAAACGCCATGACCTGTCGCTGTCACTGTGAAATAATGAGTCCTTTATCTCAGACAGAATGCTTACTCAAATCCTAATCTCTGGAATTAGTAATATAATGGGAAATGGAGGTCTCTCTCCCTTTTTTCTGTCTCTCTCTCTCTCTCTCTCTCTCTGCTCCCTACACATTAAAGCCTGTACTTTTCGCCCGCTGAAGTTTGACTCCATCATTTCCTGGCTGCCTGGCGGGGATGGGTTTTGTAATAGAGATCCTTCATGTCGGCTGCAGCGCTAATGGGGCGGCTTTAGGAAGTTGTGGGCCACTAAATGACCCCACATCGCTTTTTATGCCTTACTTAGGCCACATGCAAAAAGGGCCTCTGGGTCACAGTGATGTTTCAAACGCTGATTTACAGAGGATTGAGCTTGAGATGAGGGGCAATTGGATACAATTTGCGCCCGACTAATCCGTTCGTCAGTGTTACTGTATCCCCATCTGTTTAGTGAGATGTCACGTTATTGCAATTTGGCTCTCATTCCACTTTAAACTGTTCCAGATCCTATCTGAGGCTTTCGGGGATTGTTTCCAGAACAATACACACAGCCTGCGAAGGGTTTCATTACCTCAAGCAGCACAGTCTCAGTTTGAAACTTCAAATACTGCATCTGCCGGGCGACTACATTAATACCTAATTTTCCAGTCGGTTTTTAATTTATAATTGTAACAAAGAGGCCGTTCAAGTTTTAAAAACAAAAATCGCAACTGTAACTAAAATGTGCTCTCTGCCATCTTGTTTCCCTCTTTGAAGGAACTGATGTGTGTGGATGAGGAGAGCACCTCCTGCTACTGTCTGCTGGAGGCCCAGAGGTGCCACGTGCTGTTGGAGCATCCTGGTCGCTACGCCCTGGTGGGGGAGCCACTCAACCAAGAGGCTGCCAAGCGGCTCAGGCTGGCTGTGTTTGGTAGTCCAGACACCAGCAACTCTCTGGGCTTCACCCTCAGGGTCTACTGTGTGGACGACACACCCCACGCTTTTCAGGTACACAGAAGACGATTTATTGTTTTAATAAAATGAATACATTTAATCGGTCTTCGTCACCTCCACCCAGCTTTTTACGGTTTCAGTGTCAGTAATTTAAGGCTGCATCTCATAAGGGACTCCTAACTCCTAAAAGCATCGTTTTTTTTCCTTGGATTTTACCTTGTAATGCTGCATAATAATGTAGAAAATGTGGGTTGCAGTGGTTTGGCCTGTGTGGTTTCGGCTGGAATTATTGCCGTCTTTTGTGCTCTGTTGAAGATTCGTCTTTTCACTAACACTGTCTCCGGGTGATGTTTGATGACGATGAGACAAAGGGAGATTTTAATTACAAACACATTGACTCTCCAAGGTTGCTTCTTTGCTCATTTTTTCTCCCTTAATTTAATTTGCTTTCTGTTAATTAAACATGCTTCAGGCGATTATTTGAACACTTTAAAATGGGAGGCAGTGGGTCACCGTTATGCTCTTTGCCCTTGAAATATCTGCTTGCAGTGTTCCATTCAAGGCCTCTGCAGCTAAAAATACATTTTGTCAGCCTTAAATTAAAAATACAAAATATACAATATACAATACACACACAAACACACACACACACACACACACACACAGTGCTTCTGATGAAACGAACTTGCAGATTGCGGATCGTCTGCCCCACTACACTTTTTTCTCTACAGGCTTCTTTCTAGAGGTAAAATTGTATGTGAATGGAGGAAAATTGCATTTGGGTGGCAAAAGCCAATTCGGTCCACCTCTCCATCAGTCAGTCATGGTTATTTGTTCATTTGTCCTTTTTTGGTGGCTTTTGTTTGTGCTTCATGCGACAATTAATTTCCCCAGTGAACTCAAACCAGGAATCGATCTGCTTCAAGACAGCCTGTATGCTTTGCATTTCCCCTCTCTGTGTGCTGTGTGACTGAGAGGGTAAACACCCTGGACTCGCTCGCACGCAAACAAACACACACATATGTTAACAACTGGAATCTAATACACACCTGCATACATCATGTGGAATTTCTCTCTGTTTTTTTTGTCGTGTCTGTGTGGATCCAGTGTGTTGCAAACATTAAGCTGATCTGTTGCCTCATTTTTTAGGACGGAAGCGTCGGTCGGTTACTCAGGCAGTAAGTCGGTTAAGCCCACTTTGTTCTATTTTGGTGTAATGGCCAGCAGCAGCAGCTTTGGGGATTTTAGACTTTTTAAGGGCCAAACACACTGGATGTGATGTGAGGGCAAAGTCCACCACTCTGCTTTTATTTTGAAAGGACCATAAGTAAATAAGCGCCAGTGACATCCTCGCAACTACCTAATCCCGTATCACCTGACTAACTATGAAGAAGAGGAATACTATCTATTTAATCCTGAACACCCCAGGCTGGTTGTCATGATCTCAGGATTTATTTTCATCTTTGGTTTGATTTTGAGACAGATCTGGATCTGCAAGATTAGGATTTTCACCATCTTAACGTTACACGATAAATTTATGCCTGTTTCTCAAACACAAATATTAAACGCAGGAGTCTGTGACGTGTGTATCCTGCACACAGGAACAACTTTTGAGCTCCCATAAATAATAGAAACCAGGAGCAGCTATTCAGCTGTCCTATGCAAACTGTCAGCGTGCATCCAGCTGGCAGCACTGCAGTCTCTCAGAAAGGAGCGAGTTATTAAGTTATGGTCTGATTGATAAATTGGCTGCAGCTGTGGCAATTAGACACAGTCGCTTCCAATTGCCACCTAGACGGCAGCACCGTGTACCGCGATGTCTCACACAAACAGAAACCCCGGTGGATCAAAATCTAAAGACGGGACAGGCGTCACATGTATGGAGCCACTGTACATGAATAAATAATATAAACATGAAACTTCCACCAATGTGTAACTAAGATGATGATGATTCAGCAGAAAAAAAAATGTTTTGTCGTATCTCAGCATTTATGGATATATAGAGCGAGAAAAAGATGATGTCTGCAGTGTTTTTACACATCCGATTTCAAGGTAATGCTAGTACTCTATTTCTTCCTCCTTTTTTTTTTGCTTTCGTCCCATTGGACCACGGCCGTGACTTTGGTTGGTCTGAGTCCAAGGAACTCATGGTGCTGATAAAAATGTAGCCTTGCAGGGTGGACAGCCAACAACGGTGAACAGATACAGGCAACAGGACCAAAGAGACACGTCTCACAGTCAAAGACGTGTCCGCTGTGATCGCCTCCATCGTCTGCTTTGTTAAGGTTGTGCTAGGGACTATTTTGTCTCACTTTGTAGTGTTAGTGTATTTTTAGCTTGTTTGTGAAATTCACAATGACATTTTAATACCTGGGGGAAAAAAATGTTAAATCTTGGCCTTGTATGAAAATCCAAAGGATGATGTGATTTTGTTCATTTGAGAGGTTTTACGAAGTCATAACCTGGCTGCCACGTTATGCTGAGAAAGGCAGAGATCGCACACTTTCCCATTAAGAAAACACATTTTGCAAAAGTGCGATATAAGACAGAAACGCCTCGTCACACTGGCTCTGAAGACTACAGTTTATTGGCAAAAAAGTTAATACCCACTTGAAGGAGATGAGATTTTCATCCTAAATGAGATGAAACACGTTTGATACCAAATTTTACTCCTATATTTAGAGATATTTAACATGTGATCCATTTAAAATATCATTACTATACTAAGATCTATCAGCATCCAGCTCTGCGATTGTCATTTTATTCTATTCGACTGCAAATGTGTTTACATCGTAGCCATTATCGTGCAGAACCAGCAGCAGAGCGAGTCATTTTCAGAGAGATTCATCGCAACAAAGTGTGCGTTCAACCTTGATGAATGATGTGATCCAGCTGTGATGCATTACCGATGGAGGGCGTCCCGATCCCGAGGGTGTGGGCCGTGGAGTGGGCGCTCCCTATCAAGGAGGCAAATTTGATTACATTGTTTAACTTAAGGACACATGCACCTTGCCACCGTAAGAAATCGTCCGGATTAATGGATACAGATGGATGGCTCACTCCATCAGCTGTTGTGTTATCATACAGTGCATCGCCGAACCAACGAGCTTATGACATACAATATGACAGATGACACGTGCAAAGGGAGATTACTGGGACAGGGTGGGGGACAAACAGCTGGATGGAGATTTAACCTCAAGTTTCTCTGTACTCAGCACATGACAGTGAATCTTACTTACACACAGCTCCCCCGGCTACTATTTGTGGTGGAAAAATTTTTTCATTCAGAAAACTAATCTTTAGTAAAATAATCTGTCTTTCTGTCGTTACGCTATTCTTTTTCTAAATTCCCTCTTTCTCTTAACACATTAAGCACACAAAGCAAGGATTTGGGGAAACCTTGCTGTGAACAAAATTTGATACTCGAGAATCATGTTGTCCAGCTGAATACAGCCTCTGCGTAAGTCTCTCCACAATCTGTCATACTTTAAGTAATTTTGGGTATTGGTCCATTTGTACAACGGCTGTCTTGAAGCTATGTGATGTGATCGTGGATGTAAGGGCTGCAGGGAGGTGACGAATTGATTCCAGGTTAGCGCTCGCAGAAAAGTGTCCTGCCTATGTTTAGAACAGAAAACCAGCGTGTTTGTTGTTCTCTTACATATACTGTATGTGTAAAAAGATGCCCGCTCTTTTTATTTCTCTAAATTTTGGATTTAAAAAACGTAACCTACGTACCTACTCTCACGTGTTGCTACATCCATTTTGCCTGACTGTGACAGAGATACTGTCACACATGATTGAAACATGCACATTACACACTCGGACCTCAGACACACAACAGGTTCCCCTCACTCTACAGCACCAAAACTAATAACTCCTCAGTTAGATTTAAAGGGTTAATTCACTCCACACCCAGGTTGTAAATAATGATCTATTTGTATCCCTTATTCTCCCCTTATAACATAACAGAACATAACATAACATAACATAACATATCATCTGGTATCATGTGTAGTAAATTATGACTTCATTGTAGACCTGGCTTCCTGGCATATGGAGTACGATGAAAAGCCTGTGAGGAATAAGGAGAAACTATGAGTTACTAGTATAAAGTGGTCCAAATAATCCTGTGATCAGTAATGATGATAAGGCTGAGACTAACAGAACTAGCGCTAAATTTAGTCTTCAATGTGGAAAAGGCATTCAGTGATTGCAAGAATGGTACCACTCAAGGTTGTGTGTGTAGCCTGCTACTATTTAATAACATGATAAATGATATTAAGTAGAGAGGGGCAGTGGAAAATCATTATATGCAGATGATGGAGTCCTATGGGTTAGGGGACGAAGCAGAAAAATGGACCAACAAACAGAATCACAATCATCAATCACAAAGTCGCAGATAATTTGTCTCTCTGAGTGCCATAAACCCATTACCTTTAAACTGTACTGGAGATTTCTGAGTCTGGATGGATGCTTGGAAGCGTTGTTTGAATCATCATATAGACATAACAATATATAAGGTTAAAAGTGTGACAAATATATTGCTGTTCATCTGGATGAGTCTGGGTAAATCATCTCTGCTGAATATACTGTACAGGGAGAGCTCTTTTAAAACGGCCGCAGTGTCTGCAATGCAGTTGGAAATTGGAGAGAGGCCTCTGAGAATCAGAAGAGAAAATTAATGCCCGCATATTGGGTTCATTTGCAGGGGCTCGGCGACTCTCATTCCACAAATATCTGTCTTGCTGGGAGCACAGTAGGTCTGATTTTAGAAGTTTCTGTTGGACTGATGATGCCAGGGAAGAATTTGTAAGTTTGCACAATTAAGAATTTGGCCACTCCAAATATCTGTAAGATCCCCGTGGACTTTTCTACAGCCAAGTGTAGGCTTTAATCTGCAGCTGAAATTAAAAGAAACATCTGATGTTGTACCACCCTGTAGTCTTAGTGGAATTATACAGAGGCAGAGGTCCAGGTTTGATTCTGATCTCTGCTCTTTGCTGCATGTTGTCCCCTCTCTCTGCTCTGTCCTTCCTGTTTATCTCTGAACTGTACCTAACATAATTAAGCTGAAATCCCCCCCAAAAATCTTTAAATACATATTTATATACAGTACTATGCAAAAGTCTTACCCACCCCTATCAAACCTGGTGTAATGGACCTTTTTCCCAGCAGTCATTCTGACAGGAAATAGTGATGAAAGTAGGACAAATACGGGTGTTAGCAATGACATTAATTAGGGCTCCATTCCATTTAGGTTGAAGAGATCCTGGTTCCTGCTATTGCTCAAGTGTAAAGGGAGGTCAAGCTAAATCCTCCAAAGCTGTTCTTTTCAGATTTTTTACTGTTTTTTGATATAGACATTTCCAGTTTCTTCTGGTTGTATTCTGATAAAGAGATAGATGGCACTACTAAGACAACAAATCTAATGGTGGCCAAAGACTTTTCCACAGTACTGCATATATATATTTATTTCAAGGCAAACTGGCTGTGTAGCATTCATCACAGAGCTTGAAGTGGCCATCAAGAATAGATCATCTGATCGTGTGTTTACAGTATATACAGAGGAAATGATCGTTACTTTTAGCCTTATAGTGAATAAAGGAAAATTCAACAGGTGCTGCAGCAGTTAGCAGTGACAGTTTTTCAGTGTGAAGCCGGAGTTAGATCAAGTAGATCATCATGCAGGAAAAACCTCCTGTTACATGAGGTAGGAAATAAGGGACGGCAGGAGCAAGGAGGAGGTGAACCCATTAGAGAAACAATCCCTGAGATTAAGCACATCATCACATTCCTTGTTCAGGGCGGAATGCTGGGATTCCAATGAAACAGGTTTTACAGAGCACAAAAAAGGGCTTAATCGTCCATCACCAGAAGGACTGTATTATAGCATGATAATGTATAATGTATGGTGATATACATTTCCTCAACCAAACAGGCCGAGCTGAGACAATTTAGATTTTGTTTAACGCTAGAATCCATTCACCGCTCCTGTTTTGTGGTAATTGACTAATAAAATAGTTAACAACCACCATATTACATTAAAAGTATTAGTAGCTCTGAAATTAGGTGTTAATTAGCATTTTTTGGTGTTGCCGAGTGAATCCCGCATCACTCTGCTATCAGACAGACAAATTAACGTTTAAGCTTATCAAAACAAGCCTTTGATATGCCTTGCGTGTGCGTGCGTGTGTGTGTGTTTTCTGCATGAGTATTCAGTAAGCGTTTGCATTACTTTCGATAATTGCTGCACAGCAACATTCCATCCAACGTTACAGGCTGCGCACCGGACTACAACATCAGTCCGAACTCAGACTTAATCAAACATATCTGACATCTACTGTATCTCTTCTTTCTGCCTCCCAATCCCCAATCTATCCCCCAACCCCCTACCGCAACGCTTATCAGGAGGTGGCAGTGAGCGAGCGCAGCAGGGGGGGTCGGCTTCTGGAGGAGCCCAAAGTCATGCTGTTCAGGGGGAACACTTTAAGCCTCCAGGTGTCCATCCAGGACGTCCCACAGTTACTCTGGAGCATCAAGCCGTTCACCACCTGCCAGGTAGGCCGTTTCAACGCCTCTACGTGTGTCACTTTGTGTAAGGGGATGTAATGCAGGAAGCAGCTTTATATGGGCAGCACGCTTCTGATTTGAACCGGCCTGCGTGTTATCAGAGAGCAGCCATGCACCTTCATCTTCTGGGCTTCCTCTGTACCTTTAAAGCGCTCTCCTCTGCCAGTTTCCCTCTCTCTTACATGGTCACATCAAAGCCAAAGGACAGCAGCAAGGGGTGCAGCAGGAGATCACCAAAGCTGACTATCTCTTCCACACACACACACACACACGCAACCTTGCAAAATTAATTATGGCCACCAAGTTCACACAGATACGCACACACGCACGCGCGCACACACATTGTAGTTATCTACCTAAGGGTCTACACGGTGCATGTTCTGTTCTGTCCTGTGATGTTTATCCCGCCAGTGACATCCTATTAGCCACATTAGCCTCTCACACTACATCCAGAATACGAAGAAGGGTTTTTTTCTTGGAAAGTGTCCATATCTGAAGATCCTACAGGGACTATGGCTGTAGGCTTTCATTCAGACACCACTCGGGTCTAAAGGAGGCTTTTACAAGTACCCATTCTACTGTCTGATGGATCTGAAGAGTGGATGATTCATCTATAAAACAGTGTGTTTGACCTGTTCTCCCGGCTAGGCATAAGGATAGGGCCTCTCAGACTCTCCTCTCTCCAAAGCATTCTTTTGTTGGGCTGAGAGATTGCTAATTTGTGGTTAGTACTCCAGGGTTTGTAATTATGGAGGGAGGGAGTGTGGCTTAGAAAATTGTTAATGTCAAAAGTTGAGGTTGCTGCCAGTAGACGTGCATCCAAACAGACAAATCCATAGGTGCTGAACTGAATCTCAATTTCTGTAAGGTGTTGACGTCAACATGTAACACTTGTGACTTTGTTCAGCTACACAGCTGGATAGACACGCCCACAAAATATGAAGAGAATGAGCGAGAGTTTAAACAACAGCCGTGTTTCACAGCCTTTGACGCTCTGCCAGTCTGAACCGATCAGGGTTTTGGAAACAGTACTTGAAAGGCTTTCAGTCAGTACGGCTACAAGAGGGAGTAGGAGTAGATACGTGTGTTTTTATGCATATTAGCTCCACGTTGGCTCAGAGGGATCAGAATACGGAAGATGTATTCATCAAGGTCCATCATTCTTAAGTTTTATTTGAAAACTGTTACATTTTTGTTTGTAAAAACTTTCCAAAGTTACCAAATACAGTATGTAAAGATGCACTCTGGGGAATTCTGTATAAAACGATACACAACACATCCAAAATTTTCTCAAAAATGTTATTGTGTATGCTCAATTATCAATGACTTTCTAATTTTAAGAGGTCTGCTTTAGTGGTAAATACTGAAAAGATTAGTCGATTGACAAAAACACGACATCATTTTGATCATCAAAGTTTTATTCATTTACCAAGTAAGAATGTGTCCTCTCCAACGTGACGATCTGTTGTTCTCCTCTGTGTCATCCCATCATATCGTTCTCATCTTTCATCATCTTTCAGTTGTTCAGGCACAACAATTGACTCCATATACACTAAACTAATGAATAGATTATTCATCCAAGAAAATAAACATTAGTTGTAGGATTGTGTCTGTAGGTCCCGAATACATGTATTGACCTAATGCTCGGCGTTAATTGTTGGTTGTGTGAGGTAACCCCAAACTGCCTGATTAGGTACCGTTATTGATTGGCTAAAGAGGCCACTAATTTGGTCTTAATTAATCATGTAAACAGCAAAGTGGGTGGAAACAGAGGATGTCTTCAGCCAGGATTTAATGAGTTTGTGGTCTCAGCGGACCTAATCCTCTCGTCCTTGGTCTCTCTGTCCGCTCGGTCCCTCCCCGCTCCCCGCAGGAGTTCTCCTTTTCTCAGGTGTGGGCCAGTAACCAGCATCCCCTGCAGTGTGCCTTCTCTCTGGAGCGATACAGCCCCTCCACGCCTCAGCTGTCCTGCAAGATCAGCGTACGGCAGATCAAAGGGGAGGAGCAGATCCTCCAGGTCTACACGTCAGTGGTGGAGGTCAGAAATATGTGTGTGTTTGGATGCGTGCACGTGTGTGGGCACATCTCCAGCTTATTAATAGTTTCTTTTATGACAGAGAATAACTCATGATCTGATTTAAGGGCTTGCTTAATGACCCTCTCAGGGAGCATTTAATATATACATTACAAAGTGTCTTGATGAGTCAAAGTGAAGACACACTTGATGCTGACCTTGTTTTCGTGCCGAACCTCCGCGACTCAAGATTCTCCCCCAGCAGTGAGGTGATCGCTCCAAACTTTGTGTTTCTCTCTCCCTGCCAGAACGAGAAAGGAGCGATTCCCTTTTTCACCCAATCAGACTGTACCGTCACCTCTCAGACAGGGTCCAGGGCCTTTAAAATCCCCCTGTCCATCCGTCAGAGGATCAGTGCCACCTTTGACACAGCTAATGCCAAGGGGAAGGACTGGCAGCTTTTGGCTCAGAAGCTCCACATAGACAGGTATGAGCAGACCGGCTCCATCACACACAGCTGCACAATCTCTCTGACGTCCGTTGTCATTTTCAAAGCGCCGAGTCACCTGGGCGTTAACCCTCCGATGTCGCAGCTAATCGAGAAATCCCACATGACGCTCGATACTTCTGCCACACTTCGTACAAGCGAGGTGTTAAAAAATAGAACGGAATACAGAAAAGTGAAGTTTGAGGTAAGACGTGAATTATGGAACGATACAGCATAAATAGATCATTTGTTGATTGTAGAATTTTTTCGTATCTTAGCCTATTTTTTTTGCACTTGTCGCTTTATGCGTTTTTTGATGCAACTTTGGCTTTATCAACGATTCCAGCTCAGCCAGAGACTCTCGAAGAAGACAAGGGAAAAAAGTGCCTTAAATAACTTTTCCGGGCCGTGTTTGTTTTTTACAAGCTCGGCAAAAATGTCAAGCTTTACAGGGCCAAATTTGTCATCCTGTCCACTGCAGGAATTTTTTTTTTTTTATGTTGCAGCTTTTTATGTAGTAAATTCAACCCAAGTCCAATGAAAAATTGTCCTCCTAATAACAGCCAGTCATATGCTGTGCTATGACTGTGCTCCTACGTAAAACGGAGCTCACCAGCGCAGCCAAATGGAACTCACCCAGTGTTCATTTTGGAAGTAGATGGGGGTGTCGCACGTGGGTGAGACCTGACTTGGTGATGAGAGATGCCTCTAAGGTGAGAAATCCTACTGGTGAAGTGATGACGGGAGCCTTCTCGGAGGTGTCTCCGCCAAGTCTGACTTATAAATATAGATCAGGAATTAGCAATTTGGAGCAAACACAAAGTAAGGGGATTTCATGGATTTACTCAAATTTGTAGATGAATTATCCCTGCCTGTGTGTTTTCTTTAGTTTCGTTTCTTCGGTACGTTTTTGAAAAGAATCGTGGAATGAATGAAAGCGAAAGTGAAAATGTTTGAATTTGAAAAGTATATCCTGGTCTGGCCACCGTGGTGATGCTCTTCCCACTTTGAATAGTGTATTTAATCTGGGATTTAGTCGCTGTGTCAGCCTTTATCTTCCATCACCAGCCAGCCTCCAGTAACACACCACACTGCTGATTTCATTATAGATCTACAAACGTGCGCATAGGCCGAGACCTTCAGAATATCTGAAGAGGAGTGCTTTGCTGAAATGTGAGCTAATATCTTGTTGGCACTCCTCATCAACAGCGTCTCTGCGTGCGATTTAATCTCCAACTCCTGCTGAACTCTCCAGAGGTCCTACAGGTCATTATTTGCTCAGGCTTCAGAGGATTTTAGCTGTTTGGTGATGGGTGATCTCTGTTTGTGCTGCAAAGCAAGTCAATAATCAACTGCTTACAGCCACAATGGGTCTGAGTTTCATGCTGTCAGCTTTATGAAGCCCCTGAGGGAGTGAAAGTGCACATAGTGAAAGTGAATATTCCCCTTTTCTTGCAACGTAACAGAGAAAATATGGCAGAAGCTGTATGGCAAAGGAATACTACATCAGCTGAGTCATTTTCAGGAGAGTGCAAGCCGCATTTCGGATGCTGGAAGGAACAGGGAAGGATTTCAGGGCTTTTCTGAGCCTCTCGAGCACACCAAGGAGCATGTAATGAGAATGTTTCTACCTTGTTAAGAAAATGTTTGCAATTATTTCTCTGGATGTGTGGCAGCGTCATCATGCCAAGGAGGGAAGTGGGAAAGAGGGGGAATAAATGAGCAACAAAGAAATTCAGCAGGGTCTCATCTTAATGAAACAGTGCCCTCTATTGCAGAGGGCCTGTAACAGCAGTTTGGGAAGAAAGAGACAAATATTGCTCAGACTCAGTTCGTGCAGTATTATTGGTTTTAGTCTAGACAAAACATTCCCCTCATTCTAACAATATCATCTATTTCACTTGCCCTTTAGGAACCTGTGCTACTTTGCATGTCAGGAGAGTCCATCTTCAGTGATCCTGAGTCTGTGGGAAGCCCAGCATCAAGATTCGGGGGACCTGGACTCTCTGGCTAGCGCCCTAGAGGAAATCGGCAAAGTTCAGTCGTCCAGGACAGCCACCCTCGAATGCAGCAAAGACGAGCGGGACTCTGAATTCACTCAACTCGGGTAGATTGCGCGTGGAGAGGATCAACAGGGGATCAAATCATAATGAACCTTTACTGCATGAACACTAACAATCAGGTAAGGGAGGAGACGAATCAAAGAGGGCAGCAGTGAGACTCAGCTTTTGGACTGTTACTAACAGGGACACCTCCGATAAACCAAAAGGCACCGACAGACAGAAGGGAATAAGGGAGGAGAGAGGAGGGGGGACTAAAACCTCTGTTCATGTTGTTGTCTGGTCCAACCAAATCATCTTGGAACTCATCTTTGAGAAATACCAACTCCCGACAACTCTAAAGACCACGTCAGTAACCCGTGGCCAGTATCTAAGGATTATAGACATGAAACGACGCGACGCGTTTCAGACACGCAGATGTTGTGACCCTCCCAGGATAGGATGTGCCACATAATCCTCTGGGCTGTCAAAATGCTAAGTGTAACGTCACTATCTTGTCATTCATTTTCTCTTTATCTCCCGATGCTCCTTTTTTTTTTTTTTTTTTTTATGCCTCTAACATTAGTGCTGTGTTACATACACAAAAAAAAAAAAAAGCATTCATGTTTGTTGTGAGAGTATACGAATCAGATCAGAGACGCTGGTTAGCATTAAAACAAAGCTGGTGGCGCTCAAGTGCTTAAAAAACATGGAGGTTTGCCTCATTTAAAGGAAGGATGTTCAAGTAATACAGTGTTAAAGTATTGATTCCTGCGCATCAGCTTACTCAAAAACACACTCTGTGCACGAGCAACATTTCCACTCCCACAGGTGAAACATACACTGAGAGCGCTGGCTGCGGAGGATGATCATTTACAGGAATTATCTGTGCTGCACCTGGAAACGCAGCCAGAGGTGAGCCGCACCTACTAAAGTCTATCGATCGACTTGTAGTTCTCTTTAAGGAGATTTAAGGGTTGCGGTCTCACAACATGCCAGCTTCCTCACCGTATTCGTTTTGTTCGACTTCACGTCACTCCGTGGGAGTAAAATTGTGTGGTGTGGATTTCATGAAGTTAAGTGGATTTTTTTCAGTATAGTTGTGTTATTTTTACCCCTAAGAAGGACTGGAGCATGATTGAGGCTGATTATTTTTGGATCACACAACTCGGTTCACAGTTTTCTATTGTTTCTTCCCATGCAGAGCCAGATTCCTCCCCCATGCCGATTTGTCCCGTTGAGCAAACGCTCTGCTCCAACTGCTCCTAAACTGAATAAAGTGACTGTGTGTTGAACTCTGTGTTGGCTCTCTCATTTCATCTGCTTAATGAAATCTTTAATATCTGCCAAACATGCCAGATATGGAGGAGAATTTTGCTCCAATTAATCTTCATTAAAAAAAAAAAAAATTTAAAAAAGAAGACAACAGAGAGATGAAACAGAGATCCATGCAACTGTCACTTTTTAGATGTTACAATCCCTTTGTTGGAGAAAACACATTGAAGGAAGCCTTTGTGAGCGATGTAATGATGAGGACTTTACTGTCACCTGCGGTAAAAGTGTTAACCTATCACAGAGCCACCCAGAGTGGAGTGAACCGGACCGTTTACATCATCTAGATTTGTCCTTGAAGGGCACAGATGGAAGTTTGCTGCCACTGTCCCCAAAGTGGAGATATCCAGCCGCAGTGATGGTTCCATTTCATTTAGAAGTTGGAGTTTAGCACTAAATCCACTTTCATTGATGTGGAACTTGAAATGACAGAGAGCTCTGAGTTGCCACTAAGCCCCTGTCATTCAATGTGCATCACGGACCTGTAAGGAGGACCTGAACTTCTGCTGTGAGATGGCAAAGTGTGAAAAAGGGGCCTCAGCATGGAGTGACGTGGAGGACCCCATACGCAGGATCGGATACCGAACCAGGACTTTCTAGATTATCACCACGGGACAGCCCCAACTGAGGGTAAGTCACATTTCATTTTCATAATTTAGGATTAAAAAACAATTCTTCAGACAAACAATTTGTGACTCATTGTGCAGATGAAGAATTTTCAATTAATGATGTTTTTAATAATGTTTTAAAAAGTTGTATATTCATCTTGCACCCAGCAGCCTCTGAGTTTAAATCTAAAGTCTGGACTGGATTTTACAATGTTAACGGTCAAGTTAATATGCAAACTTTGTCACCCTTCCTGTTGGGTGACATTCATAAAAAAGTCTTATTATGAAAAACCTTTTTAAGGAAATTGCCTCTTATTACGAAAAATCAACTGGAAACATAAACTGTTATTACGAAATTGAAACCCATTCAGCGTCGTACATTTATTCATTCATTTATTTCCTTTTAAGTAATTTGGCCCTCCATAACAATCCCCTCCATATTTATTCATTATTGCTGTCACTTTGTTTTCTATTATACTTGTAATATTTCATGCTGTTATTGCACAAGTTTGTTTTTGTTTTGTTTTTAGTTTTTGGGCCTGGTGGGGGCGGGGGGGATGAATCTCAATGTAAACATTTCGACGCAGCCTTTAAAATGTTCACCGGAAAATCTACAAAGTATCGCAACACCAAATCATAGTTGTCACATCATAGCAGGAGGTCTCTTGATGCTCCGCTTGATGCAGAGAAATGCTGTAAAATACTTCACGAAAGATTAGAAGAAAGAGTAAAGCAGCCAATGTAAGATTATTCTCATCACCGCTGCAAGAGGAGAAGCTGTGAGGTAACCTGATGTAACCTCCTGATAGCACTCCTATCTGTTTTCACTTCATCTTCGGTACTGGAGTGGAGCGTCCGTGTAATCTCTGGATGCCGGGTGCCGAGCCATCTGATTTGTTGATTTGTGCTGGAAAGAGTTTAATTTGTTTACAGTCGCAGATGAGAGTAAAATTAAGCCCAGCTGCTGGACTTCTTCTAAACACTCATTCACAAATTAATCTCAATGTTTTCTTCAGATTCCTTCAAAATTATGACACACAATATCGAAGCGTAACTGCGTAATGACAGGGTGTTTAAAAGAAGTGCAGGGAGTTTTCGAGGGTTTTTAATTGAAAAAGATGTGACAGAACAGACCAGTGAACGTGTCTACAGGCGGTGTTAGGTTGAAGAAATCTCTTTTGTCTTTCTGCTTCTGTTACCTCCCCCTGGTTGTAATTGGCCCAAATTTCACATGCCAAGTGATATTTAAACCATTTATGCCTGGTAGCTGGTATCAAAAGTACAAAAGACAGATGTTCCTCTTGGAGGCCCTGCACAAAGAACAATGAAAGAGCCTGAATCTCCCCATCTTTGAGCCTCACCAGGCATCTTTTTGCCCTGAAAGTCCGACTTCTAATGAAGTACACAGCGATCTGGGATGTTCTGTACCCAAGTGTAACCTGCCCCAGACGCCACGACGCAGCAAAGAACTGACAGAATATGGCCTGCGTCCTCCACAAGGCACTCTGTGACAGTTTTTTGGGGGTTTTTTGGGGAATAATCATATTTTATCCAAACTTTTTTTAATGTATTAACAGATCAGTCTGGGATGAAAGCAGACGACTGTCTTTGGGTCATAATAGATGGGATAGAACGCTCCATTCCAACTATGAGAGCAGATGGCGGAATAACAGGAAGAACAGCCAAGAGAATCCAAGAAAGAGGACAAGACGGCACATGGAATGTTTTCTTAACAAATCTGGAGGTTTGCTTGCATGTGATGTAACCTGAAATTTAAGGATCAAAGTGCTGAATGAATGGAGGCTGCTGGTTTGATGAGCAACCTAATTATTATTTGCAGGTGAAGCACTGGGCTGTGATACAAAGGAGACGATAATTGATGGGGACATTACTTTTAATCAACCGCTCTGCACGCGGGAATACCATCAATATTACACTGCATTCCATAATGTTCAACAAAACTCATTTTGAGGAGCGGGGAAGCGAGGGAAGGAGTCGCATCTCGCTATGCGGATCTGAGAGGACAGCGAGCGGAGCGGAGGTTACTTTGGATGAGATTTTGTTTTTGCAGAATCTGTGGGGTTTTTTTGGCAGAGGGGGTCTAAGACTTGACTGAAATTGAACTTTGCAGTAGTGAGATTTGGACAGCGAGGGTTTATGCTGCCAAATCTAATCCCAAATACACTATTATCCTGTTCCCAAGGTGTCCAACCGACAAAGAACGAAAACAAATTAAACTTTGTGCGTTTAATAGAAGTCACATTTTGTTCAATTTCAGAAATATTGGAATCGACATGGAATCTCACACACACACACACACACACATATTGTGCCTCTCCAAGTTGTTCTGGTGTCACCTGAGGATCAGTCCAGAATGTTCAAAGTCTTAAAGTCACGGTGCAGTTTTGTACCTGTACACCATATTAAAGAAATGTTATCTGATAACGTAGCCGATATGCAAATTAAATTGTTCATTCCCGGGCACGGCGCCTCGTGTAGGCCTGCTTTACGCTGCAGGCGCATCTGCTAAGAGTACTGAAGCATTTAAACCTCTTATCTCCTAAGTTGACAATGAGCTCGCAAAAAAATGATTTGACGATCTGTCAGCCGAGGATGCTCACTGTGTCCGTCAGTGTCCTTCTCAAGTTCAATAACTCAGCGAGCGTGCGATTGAGTGAGTGCGTGCGAGAGGGTCGTGTCTAACTTTTAATGCCGTTTTCTGTGTCCTTGGAAAATCCAGCCTAGCGCTGCTTATGTCAGCTCTTTCAGACGTGTGACGTGCTGCCAGTTATCTGAATATATGCATCGCTTTTCAGAAAACAACAACAGAAGTTTCACCGTGTGGCAAATGTGAGGAAAACGTGATTTTTATCTTATTTTTTTCTACATCTTTGCTTTTTCTTTCAGGTTATTTGGCTTTTAAACCGTAGTATATCACTGGAGTCGTAACTTTGTTAAATACTAAAAATGATTTTATTCTTAAACGATTATATCCAGTTTCACATTCTCTGTCCTCAGCTTTGAATTCAGTACTATGTGAATGTTCGTTCAGGAGGTGAATTGTGAGATAGCCATGTTTCATTTCCTTTTCTTTCTTTTCAAAAGATTTGCAATTGATTTGAAATGTATATACTGTATGGTGTTGAAATAAATATGCAGTGAAAGCTTAGGATTTTCCTGTGCTTTTACTCTCCATTCTTGGTGTAATTTTGGCCTTATCCACGTTTGGTTCTTACTTTTTCTCTTCATCCACCCACCATACTGGTTCAGAGCTACTCTTGCTCCAATGTACTGCTTATCACAAGTTTTAGAAATTTCCCACAACAGAGCAAAGAATACACTAAATCATGGGACTGTAAAGCAATTTAATCTGGGATGTATACGTTTTAATCAGAGTATGCTGCCTCTGCATTTCCTCATTGTCACAGACTTTCTTCACACCAAGATTACACGTTGTGCACTGTATAATCTAGGATAATCCTATATTGATGCATTCATGCAATGATGTTTACATGGACATTATACTCCCATTTTCAGTACTACGATTATGGAAAAATGCAGAATAAATCCTATACGATACATATAAAAATGTATGCTGTATCAAATATCAAATAAATCTTCGCCAAACGTGTGAGGCTCTTCATCAGCCCAAGGGAGGGACAGAAAAATTAGTAGATCGTGAAGAGTGTTGTTCGTCGTCACCCAGCCTCGGAGGGCCTCGCACTCCAACTGTAGTGCGGGAGCTGACAAATTAAAGCATGACAAATGTAATTAGAATTAAGTACTTTGAACAAACTCACAAGAGTGCCTACGTACGCAAGAATAACACAAACACATTAACTCAACAAACGCACACAGGAACACAACAGGAACCACGCTCTGGTGTGCGTCTGGGAGTGTGTTTTCCTGTGTGATGATATACGTGTGGGCTCAGAGTTTTCCCACAGGAGACACTCGTGCACTCGTGTTATTATGATATGAGATAAAAGTGTTCCCCGGCTGCCACGCCACCTAATGAGGCATTTCAAGTGTCACTTTTACTGAAACTTGAACACTTCAACGCTAAATCAAACGCACATGTTGACAACTCCGAAGCACGAGTCTGGAGAAAATAGCAGCTGGGGTCTTGCTACGTATGAAAACCATCCATACATGCGTGCCTCACGTTTGTGTCATCCCAAAACAATTTTTAACATGCTTATTTAGGTCTAAATCTATACAAGTGTCAAAGAGTGACGAGCATTAAAAGTTGTGACTATTTTAAAAACGTGAATATGCATTTTCATCACTTTATTAATTAATATTTAGGCACACTGAATAACTCTGCATAATATATGAGATAAATAATGTAAAGCAGCTTTGAGTTAATGTTACTTTTAATTTGTTTTTTCTCACTACTTATGATCTTTTTCTTACAATAATTGAGGTGTGGAGAATTGCATTTTAATATACTTATTCATTTTCTGATGATGATGATGATGATGATGCCAAATATATCGGGATGCATTCTAAGGAAATTTGTATAAAATCACAACCATCAAATCTAGATTGAAAACATATTCTAAAATATGAATGGTTACGGTAATGGAATTTTGTCTTTTTTTGGGGGGGTCATAACCTCTGTAGAAACTATTGCTTTTTCCACATATTGTTCATGGATTATTCCTGTGGAATCATATTGATCTGAACCTTGACCTGTTTGCCTTAAACCATTCTCAGTTTTCAGACAATCAATTATAATTTACCAGTGTCCAAACAGTTGGGATTGATTTAAGCGTAACTGCCATATAGAGCGATAAATATTATTACATAAATAGTATATATACTCTAAATACTGTAATACACAGTGCTAATTTGTCTTAAACAGCAGATGGCACTGTATGCTTTCTTCTTATTCAACTTGACTTGTCAGGGCATGTCACGTGTTTCTATGCACACCAACACACACACACACACACACACACAACACAGCAAGTTGTTTCCATGACATGTGAGCGGTCTCACAGACGTGCATGTGTGCCCCTTTAATGAGTGAGTGGGGGTCCGGGCAGCGCTGGCACTCGCAGGCCTGTTCCACCCTGTCTGACAATGCCAAACGCAGCTCTGCTCTCACCCAGGAGACACGGCGACCCTGCACGGCTAAATGCTGCACCATTCACATTCCTGCACAAGTCATTCTAACAGTGGCAAAAGGCTGCTGGACTTCCGTTGCTCGCGTAGCCAAAGCGGCAGCGTTCGTGCTACATTTCTACCCGCTCTAACTGTGTGACTCAGAATGAACTAAAACCTGTTGCTCAGCCATGCAAACCATGTCCGAGCCGGATGTCATCTGTCCCGGGCAGGCAAACAGGCCGGAGCGGAGGAGCAGGCCTCTCTCTTCCCTTCCAGACGACACACACACACACACACACACACACACACCAGAGCCCTCTCACCCCGTCTAATATGCCCCACCCCGCTCGCCTCTGGACAACTGCTCTGACTCAAACGGATTAAAGATGACTCTCTTCTCTCACTTTCTTTTTTTTTTTTCAATCTCTCTTGACTTGTCTTTTCTTTCCATG
>OMNV01010002.1:0-18104 GCA_900303265.1 Brotula barbata | reverse complement strand
GGGAGAACTCTGTAGGTTTCAGATGTGTACAATGCTAATAGGAAATCTCTGCTTAAATAAAAACAGAAGTGATTATTAAACTGGAAATCTGGATGACTGGAACGGGTTTCTGTGGTGTGTGATGAGGAAATACTTTGCTGCCTTGGACAGCAAGGACAGTTATCCATCATATGTGCTAGAAATTGAAACAAACTTTCTATTTCACTTGGACCAGTTACAACACGATGATCTGAATGGGTGTAACAATGTTTGCATCAGTGATCGAACCGCCAGCTGTGTTATATTTGGACCAATTATGGCCACTGGAAGGTATCGGAAAAGACCAAAGAAAAGGATTTCTGTCTCTGCCCTGCACGAAGCGCACCAAACTATCACAAATACTTTAGAGACTTTTTTTTAGAGATCTTATTTCAGTTGCGTGTGACGAAACCAAACCAGACATAAAGTTGAACAAAGAGACGGAGAAGGAAGACGTACATTAGTCCTCTTTATCCTTCAGTCCTTTATCCCTTTAAAATCCCACTCTCCCCTCCCAGTGCTCCATAAAAAGGCGCAGGAAGCCTGATGGTAACGTTTTACAACCCAAATTAACCTATTTGGGTTTCAGGTACTGCCGGCAACAACAGGATGACATTTAGACAACGAGGTCCAGATCAAAAGAGTCTATGAATGAGTAAGATAAATCACTTGCAAATGCCTCTTATGTTGAAAAGGATCTGAAACGCCGCCACAGGTGTAGGACACGGACACGTGTGTCCCCGAGGCGTCGGTGAGGGCTCGGTTCTGTCGTCCCGTCCGTCTCACCCGGTGCAAACATCTTGCAGAGTTCGAGTCCTATGTGCACCCTGTAATTCTGCATTTTGGCCCAGTCCCAGTATCCATCCTAAGCACTAAATCCTCACAGACTTCAGCTGAAGTCACAGCCGAGTGCTTCTTTCCTCAGGCACAGTGTGTGTGTGTGTGTGTGTGTGTTGGAAATTCAAAGGAGCAACAAGAAAAGGGACCTCAGTAAATTTCTACCAGTCAAATAGTAATTAAATGCTTTCATTGGTACCTCAGTGCACGATGGTTCATCATTAATTACACTTCTGTGTAAAATAATTAAGAATACTGACAACTGCTGTGTGTTTTGCCTCCTTAATGCATCAGTTGTACTTGTTCCTCTGTGTGTGTGTGTGTGTGTGTTCTCTTACAATGTTCTGAGATTTCTGCCTTCCAACTTTTTATTTTTGGGGGTTTTTCTGTCAGCATCTTGGCCAAACCTCATCAGTTATACCCAGGGATGCTGGTGCGGCATTGCAACATCCCTCTCTCTCCTCCCGTCAGCATCAGGGGACACACAGACTGCGACTCGTCTCACAGAGGGTTCATCACATCACGCTGCATGACTTGGGGATTTCAAAGTGCAAATTTCCCTTCGCCCCAGCCTTTATTACTGCGCTACGGCGGTCAGTAAACAGGACGCAGTGATCCATGGACGGCTGCGGCGGGGAAGTGAATTAAGTTCATTGCTGCTGGTGAAACAGCTTGTAAAACCTCCGTTCATTTTATTACGGATACATCTGAAGAGTGACTTAACACTTTTTGTCTTTTGTATTAGTTTACGTGACACCGATAAGCATTTATGTCACCTAGATGACTCATACTATATATTAGTTCTAAGACCGTTCAAAACATACAAGTCTCACCTGGCTGCTTACATGATGGATCATCGCAGTCACATGACAGGAAATTAGGACTTTACTTATTCAACAATGGCAGGACAGCGGAATTTAAGTCGAAGCCGAATTGTAAGTTCAGTATTCACCTGATATAAACAAGACTACTGACGTCTTTATCCATGTGAACAGATGTGTGTGTATGTATGTATGTATGTGTTTGAGAGACTGAAAAAGACCAAAAAGATGTAAACGTGAGGCTTTCCTATCTCGCCCGTGCGTCTCCAATCTTCTAATACGGTCTTCTCGCGCCTTCGTGTCAGTGCGGGAAAGCGTGCACAGATTGAAGAGACGTGTGATTCAATCAGGCCGTAACAGTATCCAGTAATGGCAGACTAACACGATAGAGCTTCATCTGACACTCCACACTGCAGATATTGTCTTTTGATCAAACAGATGTTTGGCCAAAAAAAGCACGACCAATTTAGAGGTAAGGAAAAATCGCAATGTTTTTCTGGTACGACTGCAAATGTTTCCACCAAAATCCATCATTTATTCAACACTTTGTCCGACTCTGTTATTTCCCATGTAATGATTAGTCCTTACCAACAGATGGAGACACTGGAACCCCACAATCTGCTCTGAATGACATAGTTGAATAAGAGGATATTTCCTTAATATCTCAATATGAGGATGTCAACACACTTTTAAACCAAATTTCAGCTTATTAACCATGCATGCATCTGCTTAGTAACCCCATAAAAAAACTGCTACAGCTGTCATGATGAGAGCATTGACATCCACAGTGTAATCCTACACCAAGCTGCTCTGACTGGGGGGTACCTGAACCTCCAGAGGACCAGCCAACCAGAGAGAGGACTCAGCATTTGGGTGTGTGTGTGTGTGTGTGTGTGTGTGTGTGTGAGCTTGGGCTTCATGTGTTGTTGAGAAAATGGGACCTTGTTTTCTACCTGGGTCATCCTCATCTCTCCTCCCCTCCCTGGGTGCCCTGCTCCTCTCTGTCCTCTTTGGAACATCAGATGGTGGAACTGGGATGAATGTCAGAGAGGACAGAATTAGATCCAGAATTAAAATGGGCTCGGTGGAGGGACTAGAACACACGGGGACCTGATTTCATAGAGTCTTACTGATGGAAGTTTAAAGGCGTTAGAAAGACCACGAAGAGTCGATCTCATTTGATTGGATGGAAGTAAATCATTCATTTTGTTTGGGTAAATAATTAATGAGTCTCAAAATGAACATATAAAGGGCAGGATAAAGAACTGAACCTAAAAAGAAGACATGCTGGACGTGTACAGACTCCTACTCCTTCCCAGGCTTGGCTATGTGCTGTAAGGTAACAAATGAATACCTTAAAGATAAAAAAAAAAATTTGATAAATGTTTCTCTGGGTATGGAAGGACATGAAAAACATTTCACACCGTGCATTGTGACTGGACGTGAGTTGGATTGAACTATCATGACATTAATGTTTGCGTTCGAGGCGTCAGTGCCCATTCATGGCCGGAGGCAGCTCCCTATTCAAAATAACTTTATTAACGTGAACGAGCAGGTAGACGAGGCTTGGATGACATCTGAGGTACAAATAAGGCCTCTACAGATTCATGGACCTGACAGGCCTCAGGACTCAGTATGATACAGAGAGACAGAATGCGTCTGTCGCCCCCTTGTGGGGAGAAACAGTTCTCTCACTGTTTCCTTTTACAGCCTGAAAACATCTGTCTGCAGATTGTAGTAGATCTGAATGAAAAGAAAAGAAAAGAAAAGGCTGATTTAAGATGATTATGAGGCAGACTGTGTATTCTTATGTTACATTACAGCACCTGACATGTTGGACCAGGTCTTCTCCTGGTCCTTTGATGATTCAGGGTACATTAAGCAACAAGTCCTTGTTTCAGACCGTCCCATGATCGGTCTGAAACACAGACTGGATCACCGACAAGTACCTGTCATGATGGGGGTGCTCGCTGAATTTAGACCGTCAGACAACAACCACAGCTCTGAACATTCATCAGACGAGAGGAAATCAGTAGGCGTGATAATGATATTTATCATTATTTTTTGGACATTTCACACAGTGAATGTAAATTTATCATGAAAAACAAACATTTAAGTCACAAGTAAAAAGGAATGTAAGCAAATAGTCCTTTAATCATTTCGTAGAACAGCTGTCGACAAAACATCCATTTGCCTTTCATTTGAAAACATCATCCCAAGGTACAAACGAGGATGAGTGTGTCTGCGGAGACCTCGTGTTGAATATGTACATCCCGGCATAGAAAACACACACATGCATACGCAATCACTTTTCACGTCATACTCAAGCTGTAAGCACACTAATCTATGCAGGGATTGAAAAAAAAAAAAACAATTCATGTTTTGTGTTTAGGTGAGAGTCCGGAGCGTAACGTGGGAATGAGCAAAAACACAAAAAACAAACAAACTACATTTTTTTAGAATAACACAGCAGAATCTCAACTTCCTGACGCTCTCCTCCCCTCCTGTGTCGTGTAGAAAATCCTTCAAGTATACTGCGTGAAACGAAGCAAACATCCACACGTGCTCTGTGAAGCAGCTTACAGGTGGTACGTGACAAGATATAAAAAAAAATTAAAAAAAATGAACATCATCAGACGTTACAGTACTCGAGTAACTCCAGACTCACCGATGGAGACCAAACACAGGCAGTTTACTGATGAGTTTAGTGTGTTTCGTACGGATGAGCCCGCAGATGTTTTGTATCAATGCAGCTTAGATAAAACTAAATTTACATCCTAAATCTGTTCTCTTAATAGTAACTGAACGTGCTGTGTGAGGTCAGAGAGCAGCCTGCCAGAAACCAACGCTATTCGCTGGGAAGATGGGGAATTCCACCATCCGCTGGACCACTCGGGACGTTGTGTAACTGTATCACATTACGCAGGAAAGTTCTGAAAATGATGATTCTGGTAGTTAAGACGTCCAGGACTAATACTGGGTGGGTTAGGGGATCACAACAACACCAATATCCCCGTTTACTGTTTAGGACAGGTGTAACCTCTTAGAACTCTAACAGTAAAATCACAGGTAATATTATTGTCTAAAATCAATATTTAAGGATCCACTATTCAATGTACTGCTACTTTTCTTTTAGAGACACCGAGTAACTATCTAATATCAATCAAAAATTTATGTCCAGATGTCCCACACCGTCTCGTATCAGGAGTCAGTGTGTGGGAAAATCCCATTTTGGCGTTGCAGAAGCACACATTGGATCCACGTTACTTTATTTCACATTCTAAATAATTTACTGCATCAATCCGATCCTGTTCGATTGACAGAAATGTCTTCGATCTGACAGCCTGAACACGATTCAGTAAAATGAGTGAGATGTGTCAAGTATGGATTGTTTGGCCCCGATCAATAATTCACAATCTTGGCAAGGAGCTGACAACAATTTTTAAAAAACTGCCAGAATCACAGTCGGCCATTTTTCAGATAAAACAGGCGTCAACAGAAGTCTTCCCATCCATAAGGTGCAATGCAAAGGTGTTCAAACGACCACAACCACCACATGCCAACATCCCATAATGGGAGCGAGAACAGCAAACGGATTCACGACCTCTCATCCTTCTCCATAATCTGCAAATCTTAAAAGACTAAAAAGTCTTTGGTCGGGATGGCTCACGCCTCTCGTTGCCAACTTGGCAACAGGATTTAAGAAATAAATAAATAACATTAAAGAATAATTTGCACTAATCCCCCCCCCGGTGCTGTGTTCCACTTAGCTGATTCCACCAGAGCAATACCAAACAGAAGGAGTGAGTCGCTCTCCATCCCTGTGTGTGTGGCACGCCTCTGGGGTGTTGTAGTTTTGTTTTTTAGAAACACATTTACAGCCAGATAAATGGTCGAAATGGATGCAAATGAACAAATCTTTGTGCGTGACTGAGCCACGAAACCAGCAGGTTTGAGAACAACAGGTAGGTCCAACAGTGATGGTGAATGAGGCTGATGAGTGTCATACTGATGGAGACAAAGAGGCAGTTTTACCCTTCAGGGGGGGCTGTGCCAACAAGAAGTAGACCGGGGCCAGAAAATAAGCTCTCATTACACGGGAGGAACGAGGCCCGGTTTGTGACACGGTAGCTGTGATTTTGTTTTATTTTAAATGGCAGCCTCAGCTTGGATTCTGTGCTCCGTTGTGTATTTAACTGACGGGAGTTAAATTAGAAACAGCTGGAGAGGTCAGCAGACGTTGATGTTTTGGATGCACCGAGCGAACCGCAGGGCTCGTTTTCACCGACACAAAAATCCGTGTCTGTCGTGCGCACACGCTGTTGTGTTTACAAACTGTGGTAAAAGTTGGAAAGATCAATGTTCTCGTGCTGCCTTCACCGGATCCTCGTAAAATCCAGCGTCGGGTTACTGTACTGTAGTTTACTGGGAGTAATCGCCTGAGGGACAGAGTGATGGGGGTCCAGATTAGAGGGAACGCTGCCCAAAGCCTCCTGCGTACGTCACCGGCACAACACGCTGGTTTTATGTGCAAACGCAAACTTCACCGTAGTTTTTTTTTTCTCCGTAGTTTTCCCTACCCACACACACACACAAGACCCACTACACTTAGGTTATGTTAAGGTAAGCTGTACAACAGACCTGACCAGGTTGGAGATGTGGGCGGATGTTGTGTTTTAATATGTAAGAGCACATTGTATAATATTGGAATGAGCGTTAAATAATAGCATACCAGCGCAGAAATAATAATTAAAAAAAAGCAGCAGAAAAGCAAACGTGTACTCTGCTAGACGTACGCAGGGGCCTTCAGAACAAACGCAGGAAAATCGGAACATCGGAAGGCAAGAAAACCGGCGGTCACAACCAAATTCTCTGCCAAAGGTTTGTTTTATTGTCCGGCGTTCTGGAACAGCATATTTACTGAGGCCCAGGGTTTACGTTTCAGTGGCCGCACGACAATTTGGCAGCGATGCCTCGTAAAAATTTTCCATATTTAAGACTATGGCCGCCGTGCTGTCGTTCTCACTTAGGCTCATTACACGGCTCGGGAAAAAACGCACTGCACGACGGCGATGAACCTAAAGCGAAGGCAGTCGCAGCCTTCGCGATGGCCTCGCTAAGTCCAGTTTGGCCTCGTCTCAGGATTCCTCATGAATGTTTACAGTATTTCCGATGTGTGTGTTAACGTGTAGCCTCCGAGCTGCTATTTGTGGCAGCCAGGACGGTGTGGGCGTGATCGACAATGACAAAATGACATCATTGGGTTAGACATGAGAATAAGGACCTCCACACCTTTCCGTGTGGAGTTTGCATGTCCTGCCCGCGTCCAGGTGCTCTGGGTTAACCCCCCTCCCCCCACATCAACATGAGCTGATCACTCCTGCCAGTGCCCTTGGCCAAGGCACAAGGTGGACGATCTGGAGTTGCTGATGCGAGTGTGTGTGTTTGCATGCGAGTGTTGCCTGCTGCTCCTCGTAGCTTTGATGGGTTAAAAGCAGAGAGTTCATTTCCTTACGGGGATCAATGAAGAAATGTTCTCTCCGCCTTTCTGTACTTGTAAGTGTTTAATTGTGATACTTACAGTGGACAGACGAATGAAATTTAAGTTCAATACCTGCATTGAGTTGGCAAGGACACGCCGTGTAAAAACACCACCACATGTGGAAACACCGCAAGTTCTGCCACTGGCATTCCTCAATTGTTGTAATTTAGAGAATAATCTAGGGGAAATAAGCATCAGTGTATCGGCCTCCTATCAGACGTCTGCTGCTCTACTCGCCATGATATCGGCATTGCGTCGGCCATTAAAATGACCCCATATCAGACCATTAAAAGGACCCCATATCGGACCATCACTAACCCATACGTGTCTTAATAAAGGTGTTGTGATGGTCATGAATCACTGTGTTGGCTACAGGGATTCTTGCCCATATGCTTGGCGTCACACGTCACTCCTGGGATGATGATGATGATGATGATGATGATGATGATGATAGATGATGATCACCAGGCCAGGAATTAAAAGCGAAAATAACCCGAACGGCTCTCTGATAAATGTGATGTAGCCACAGAAAAAAAATGGCTCCTGCCCTATTTAACCCAGATTGTAGTCGGTCCCCTGTACCAACCACGGTACTCAAAGCTGCTCTTCCTGCTCTGACACTGGGGTTGTTTGTATGCAGCGAAGAAAGTGGTCAAACTGAAAATTTCAGAAGATAAAGAGGAACAATACATTTATTTTTAGCTGAAAATACACATTCAATTTGAATCAATTCAGGGTCCTTTTCTGTCTGGTCTCTCCTTAGTTTAGTTTCTGGCCCCGCTTACTGCCTGCCTGCCTGCCTGCCTGCACACGTGTCTGTAGTGACTGACTCACGCCGTCTGCGTCGCCGAGTCCCTCTCAGGCTACTCCTATGGCTGCTCTGACACTGTATGAAATAGTGTTATCATGTCATTAAATGCCAGATGTTATAAGATGGAGGAAAAGCTGCACTTTCTGGCTAATTCAAACTTAGCCCAGAACTCAGGTTGCTGGTCGCTGTCAAGCTAGTCGCCGGCCTTCTTGCAGTTTTCTTTGGTTAGTCTTAGTCTGGACAGGATGTGTTTCTTAGGGAACTTTAGAGTGGTGCACCCAAACTGGCTCACCCCTCCGGTATCGCCGGGGAGTTTCTCACGTCTCTGGACCCAGCTGCGCCATCCCGGCTTCCAACAGTACACGCTGTCATAGAACCGCGAGCCGTTTTCCCCACCGAGCACATAAATCCTCCGCTTCCACCTGGCAACACCCCCGGCTGCAATTCGCCGCGGTAGCCCAGGAAAAACCACAGGACTTGGGGCTCGGTCACTCCCCCCACCTACTCCTCCCCGCTGCTCTGCGGTAACCATCACCCCTCCCCCGGTCACCTCCCTCTCTAGCCCAGACCCTCTACCCTCTCTGAAAAACAGCACCCGGCCAGTAGCATCTAAAGTCTCCAGATTGGTGTAGTTCCCGTCCAGGAATTTGGTAGTGTCCCTCATGTATCCCCCGATGGCACAAACACCTCCTCGCACCGCTACCCCTCCAGCGAGGCACGTGGCACCAGAGTCCAGTGCTACACGTGTCCAGCAGTCTGTCACAGTGTGATAAATAAGCACCCCCGAATGGACCACGGCTCGGTTCTGTTCCAGCGTGGTTCCACCCAGGAGGTACAGCCGTCCGCGTAGCGCTGCGCAGGCAAAGGCGCGTAGAGGGAGCGGTAGCCGAGGCCCGGGGGCCCATTGTAGTGTAGACAGCTCCAGGGTCTCACTGGAGTCCAGCAGAGCCGATCGGTTACTGCCGCCCAGGGCGTAGAGCGACTCTCCACAGCCCAGCAGACCGAGCATGGCTCTGGGCTGGACCATGGAAGGCCGCTCTATCCAGCGGTCTAAGACGGCGTCATATTCGTGTACCGCTGCAGATACGGAGCCCGTCCGCAGGATTCCACCAGCTACAAAGAGCCTGTCGCCTACAGCGGTGCAGCCAGGACTGACCAGTGAACCAAGAGCTGCAAGCTTCTCCCACTTTCCTGTCCGGGGATCAAAGCAGTCCACTGTATAGTCTCGTGTTACTAAATTCTCATCTTCCCGAGGCGTCAGGTCCACGCAGACTATTTTTTTCTCGAACATGCCCTCCCGCGGTCTTAGAGGGCCGCCGAGGCCTTCTCCTGCCGCGGCAGGCCCCAGCTCCTGGCTCAGTCGTCTGCTTTCCTCCTGGGACAGAAGTCCCGGTCGCAGGTGGTGAAGCAGCGCCGGCATGTGGGCGTAGCGATCCAGGGGTTGGTGCTCTGCCCAACGGCGCGCTGCATCGTAAACCTCCGCCTCGGAGTCCACCCCCAGGCGGTCAGAGCTCAGGAGACTTCCTAAGGTGCCATGGTCCAGCAGGAGGAAGTCTTTTTGCCGCGCCACCCGGGGGAAGTGCTGCGCCACCAACCTCAGGGAGGCACGCAACAGCAGCTGATCGTGATGAGAGCGAGCCAAAGAATACATCCCCAAGCAGTTTTCCACCGAAAGGTGTTCAAATAGAAACCTGGGAATGTGGGAAAGGACAAAGCAGCAAGGACAGAGGTGGAGGAAGGCAGAAAACAGACAGGAAGAAAGGAGAGATAATGACACAGGACTTTAAAATGTCATCAGAGGTCTCCGGCGAAGACGTGACCTGCTGTGCACATCATCATCGGTCTCTCCTACAGAAGCTACAAAACATCTACCTGGAGCAGAGGTCTTGGAGAGGCATGACCTGAAGGCGATTGGCAGCCACAAACAGATCCTCGGCCGTGTCCAGAGAAAGCCCCGCCTCTCCGGTGTACACAAACTGAATGACAGTCTCCATCACAGAGGGCGTCACTTCCTCCAGACGGATCTCAGTGAGGCGGGACTCCACCAGGGGGCTCGTGAACATGGCTCGGAAATACGGGCTCACGGCTGCCAAGAGGACTCTGAGATGAAGGGGGAGCACGATGTGAATCATTTCGTAAAGTGTTTCCAAACCGAACAGCTTTGACAGAAGGTGCGTTAGGCGGTTTTTGCTCTCAAACCACTAAGGAACGTTTCCACCCAACATGGTCTCTTTGATATAGAACAATTCCTAACTGTTGCTCATTTCCTCTTCTTTCTCTGTCTTCTGTCTACGCTTTCATTAATGCTGGTACAGTTATTAAATCAGGCATCTGTCAGATTAGTCAACGTATCCAGAATTATCACAATTTATGTAGTTTATCACATAAACATCACAATAATGTTCTACAAAAACGATAACAAGTCATCAAGGCTCAGTTCAACTTGGTGTGTATTGAAGCAGTGATTCAGACGACGATTATAAAAAGACTATTTCAAAGCAGCTTCCGTTTAAATTTCATTCCATTTCAAATAAAAGTGCTGCTCTTGCTCACAAAGCAGCTCCTCTCATCGATAAGGGCAAATACTCCCAAAAAGCAGTCACTGAAACACGACATACACTCAACTAACATATTAGAAATAATCAAATGAACAATTAATTCACCAATATTGCGTACGTGCGAGAAAGAGCTGATAGTTTCCAAACTACATACAAACTGAAAGCCGACACGTAAACTGTAATATTGCAACAAATTCTTTCACGGTGGTCCCATCCCATATTATTTTATTGACGCACTGCATGTTTGAAATATTGCGGCACCGTATCCACGTGTTCCGTTGTGACGTCTTTTTAGAAACCTGCTTCCACACGTTAGATTCTAAGTTGTTGGAGCATGTCTTACTGCGGTACCCATGTCTCCGTTTTAAGGAGGACACGGGGTGCAAAGACACGGGCGGAAGGCGGAGAACTGCTCCGACAGGAATAAGGAAAGGCAGGAACGAGTATATCAGTTTTTAATGACTTTAACTGAATTCTTTATTTTGAATTGCTATGATTAAATTCATACGTTTGTATTGATATTTCAACTTTACACCCCCAATTTGGTTGCTATGGTTTTTTCAAAGTGAGGAGCTGCAGACTTTTTCAGTGACTTTCTTGTGTCAGATTTAATTATGAATTATAGATAATTAATTAATTATAGACTATTTATATACATATTTTAATAAATATCCATCCCTACATGTAATGCTAGTGTCTCTTGATTTGCATTTAAGTACATGTTAAATTTCGGAATATGTATTATTCAACATCTTGACATCAGAATGACGTAAAATTCATTCAGGTGAGACGACAGGCATACCTGTGACACATGAACTTCTTTCCCTCCACAAGTAAAGTAACATCACACAACTGCTGAGCATCCAAAAGCTGCTTCAGTCCTAAAACATGCAAGAGGAAGAAAAAGAGGAGGGTAAAATACAGGAGGATACAAGGAGGAAGAATCGGGGAGAGGGGGAGGGATGAGATGAAAAACGTGATGGTGGGACAGGTGAAAGGAAAGGCGAGGAAGAAAATGAATGACACAAACACACACGCCGGACAGTTCACATTCTGTCTCAACAATCCCCTCTCACCATGTCGCTTGCCCTTGTCTCACCGTGCGTGACGTAGTCTCCTAGTGGGGTAGTGCTGTCATCAGGGAAGTCCTCCTCCTCTGAGTCACTGTCAGACAGAGGCTCCCCTCCCCCTCCATCGCCATCCTGCCATGGCTGGGGACGCCAGGTGACTGTGCCCCCACGCACAGCATTCATCTGAGGTAAACACACACGCATACTGACGCCAGAGCACTAACACACGCACACCGACGCTAGAGCACTAACACACACTTGACTGAGATTTACACGCTCTAATCTTTATGACTGTGATATCACATATGCAAAACACAAACCAATTACAGAGAGGCTCCAAATAGCATCTCTGTGAATGACACAGGTAGAAACATTTCGAGCCAAAGTCCACGATGGCTTCTGGACTGTTTCTGTCATGCTTCCAAGTGATCATTAACATTAGGGAGACCAGGACCCAGATGGGCTGAACCTCATCTTATTGACCATCTAGAGCTACATCTCCATGATTGCCTTCTGTCACATAGATATTGACCTTTAATCTACACTGCTCTCCTGACCCCTGTGAAAAATCTCTGTGCTCCCTCTGGGAGGCCTGCCTCCCAGTTTGGGGACCAGTGGCTTATAAGTATTGCAGCAAAGTAATTATCAGTGATATCATTCATATGGCCTCGCTTAATACACGACAGAAATGCTGCTGCCAATCCGAGACGAAGAGTAAAACACTGACATTTCACCCTACGTTACCTTTGCTCTTCTTCTCGTTTCCACCGTGAAGGCTTGTTGGGGTCTCACTTTCGCAGGAATTGGTACAGCAGCGTGGAGCGGCCTAACTGTATCCAAGTAAGCCGTTTATTACCAGTAGCTTCCGGAGGCTTCTGGAGCTCCCATGGGTGTCTGGTCCTTCGGGTTCCACTGAAAGCCTCGTCCGGCCTGTGGTGAGTCGCGTCGGGCTACTCGCCGCTCATCTAGTCCCATGAACGGTACCACCACTCACTGACCGAGCAAACTAGCATACAAAGAAAAGAATATACACCGGTGCAAACGCTTCTACCGCTATTAGTCCACCATGGCCATTAGCTACACGGGCGCAGCGACGTTGGAAGACGGTAAACAGTGCAGTTGACAAAGCGCTCAGGGTGCACAGGGCTGAGTTCAGCTTCGGGCGGCCGCACTTGTCATGTCTGAACCGGATTACCGCAACGTAAAACTTCCGCTCATCTGATTGGCTGACCTTTGGCTCGTGACGACAGTTTTCGAGGTGCCTTGTTTTAGGCATGTCAAAAAATGTACACGTTTCTTTTACGTCACGGTCACAAAGGACTGTACACTATACTATCACGTTTGTTTAAAAATATATTTAACATACGAAAAAAATCATTAAGTTTTAGTTTATGACTACTCTTCGATTCCACTTCCGTACTCATGACGATTCCTGCTGCATTCAGGGCAAAGGCGATCTTCTGAAATTCTGTTGATAAAAGACTGTCGTCGTCGTAGTAGCAGTCGTAGGAGCAATAAAATGCTGTTCATAATATTGCCTTGTTTCTTTGTTTTTTTAACAAGTTTGTGTATACTGTTATTCCTGTAGTGCTTGTGTAATTAAATTTGAACTCAAACCATCAAGTCTTTCTAACGCTGAGTCTAACTGGAAGTCCCAATTTCAAGTAAACGCACCATCGACATAATGACAAACATGGCGACGTGCATGGGCATGGTGGTTAGGGCTATCGGTCCTGCAGTGAATGTGTTAAAGCCGGTATCGAGGCAGTGTGCGAGACGGGGCGCAGTCGTGGTAACCTCACAACGTCTCTCTCACGGATTCCGAAGCAGTTTGTATGAGCATGTCCGTGATGGCTACAGTGATAAACCTGAGCTGGATATGAGGCTGGTGTGTGAGGAGACCGACAAAGTCATAGTCAATGTGGAGAGCAGGAAGGGCGAGCTGCGGGGGGACGATGTCAAAAAGATTGTAAGACTTTAAACTGTACTTTCATTTGTTTCATTTATAAATGTCACAAAATATTAGGACTTGTTCTTCACTTTAGCATTCATATTACACGGCAAGCTTTGCCCCCCAAAAATGTTACCATCAGCTATAATTGTATTAAATCTATAGTGTGTTACTTTTATAAAAGAACTTTTTGTCGAATTTGTTGAAATTCTCGTTAGGCTCAGTTAGGAATCCATTCACTGAGTGTCTCCTGAAAATATGTCTCTGTAGCACCTCCTACTGATAGAATTGATCCATTAACTGCTGTTAAAAATGTGGAAAAAATAGTGATGCTCCCCACAAGATTTCACTCCGATTCTGATTTGACAAAAAAAAATTCAGTTTACAGTACATGAAACAGATAAACACAAGACATCCTCAAATTTGACACGTTGGAAGCAGTAAATGTCTGGGATTTTACATGAGAAATGCTTTGAATACTTTCTCTTTTACCGTAATCACATAGTAATCAAGTATTTGTTTAAGCTCAAATTTCCAGTCTGTTTAAAGTGTGTCCGTGTTTGCTTCCTCGTACGTGTGTGTGAACCGTAGGTGGGGGTGTGGCAGCAGCTCCAAACTGTGAGGATGGAGATCTCTGAGATGGAGGAGCAGAAGAAACAAATCAGTGACACAGTCAGAGCGATGGTGGTCAGTAAAGAGTAAAGCTTGGCTCTTAAACATAAGCATATGACTTGATAGGTAGAATTTATAGATGCAAAAACACTGCAATATTTTAAAATCCACTATTGACATATTCACAATCTAATTGTTACAGGACAAGAACGACAAGAAAGCCCTCGCCAATGTAAGTTAAACGTCAGCACGTCAAAATGGGAGGTTTTCATTCATGTTTGAGGCTGAGTCCTTGTTCGTGCTGCAGATCCCAGAGTTCAGCCAGGCTCGGCAGAAGGGTCGACAGATCCGCGACAGACTGAATCACCTCTATCCCAAGGAGGCCGAGCTGGAACGAGAACACTATTGCCGCGCACTCAAACTGCCCAACACCACACACCCCGATGTGGTGAGAAGACACCAGCGCATGTTTAGAAGTTTCAATATCTGTTTCACTAAGTTACGATTAAAGTTTCCTAAAGTTTCTCTTTTCTTTTTCAGCCAGTGGGAGATGAGAGCCAGGCCAGAGTTGTGGAGCTGGTTGGACAGAAGCCAGGTGATTGCTGCGCACTTAAACTTTACTCGGATGTGGCTGAATAAATTTAGCACAAATTTCTCATTTGTCATCTTTCGTGCAGCGTTTGACTTCAAACCCAGAGGCCACGTAGAACTCGGAGAGGAGCTGGGTCTCATCAGGCAGAGGTGAGGATACTTCTGGACTTAATTATTCAGTATTCCTCCAATTTATATTCATATTTTCATTGCTGCTTTGAGCTGTTTCTTCATATAGATTGTTTAACAATACCGGAGAAACAATGTGCAGATTAGAGGGCAGAACATTGTAGCAGGATGTTCACGACATCAGCATGGTCTAAAGTTTATTTATAAACTGATAATAACAATTGATGCGCTTGGCAGAAATACGATTGGTAATGTTGAGTACAGTGGCAGACCACAAATCAAATGTACACATGTAGACAAAAGTCTGTTATTTCAGCAGGACCACATGAGCAGCGAGTTACCGGCTGCAGACAGAAAGACCAAATCAAACGACAGTTGACTGAGAAACTTACAATGTTTATTATGTGTACATGAGAAATAGCTACAGAAATATCTAAAATAGACAAAGCGAAGGTTAAAAGGCTCAATATTAGAAGAAATTGTAAATTTTTGTTGTATTAAGACGGCACAACTAAGTTCAAATCACAATTTGGCCACATGCTTTTATCTAGTTGTAAGAAATATTCATTTATTTTTTTACTGGTTGTGTGTGTGCAGTGTGCTGGGGTAATTATGGTAATCCCACAGCTCTCCTGTGTGGGATTATGTGGAAGTTGCATGTTTTTTGCCCAGAGAGATAATGGATGTGTTGTGCGGTGCAGCCACAAAAACGTGCAGGTTTGTGAGCCAAACGCACTGCTGTATAGTTGCTTGATTTTTATTTATTTATTTATTTATTTATTTATAGTGACTGGTGTAGTGTTTTCATCTTAACTCCCATGACATGGTGCAAGTAATTATTTACTTATTTTCACATTTTTCTTCGTGTATTTATTCATGCTGACGTGGAATCACGTACGTGGTAATTTCTCTGTCGCACTTAGGGACCGTTGAGAAAAAGTACAGTCCTTCAGCGTAAAAAGCAGCGTGCATATTTTAAACAAGAGAACATAATTGCAGGTCAAATCGTAATCGCTGTAGCTGTTGCAATTAATGCAATTTGACTCTTCAAAGAAATCACCCGGGCCTGATTTGTAGGACCCAGAGTGGTGTTCTGCCTCACAGCTGTCAGGACCAGCTTGCGTAGTTATTACAGTTAAATATGATCCAATATGGAATAAGATGTGTCCTGTGTAGCTACCAACAGATCTGTGTTTGAACAACCTGGCCAGAAGCCTGTAATAAGTCATTTTGTAGTATAAGCAGCAGATACTTTGAAGCGTCTGCCTGATGTAATTTGTTGGAAACTACTTAAGTCTCAGTTTATTTAATTAAATTCACTTTATTGGACCTTGGAGCACCATTCAGCATGTGAAGGGCTTTTGTAGCGGTGCAGGGCTCCGTCCAGAGGTAAATGGACCTGTTTGTGTTGTACTGCTTGTACCATGTAGTGATACTTATTGTTCCTCCGCCTCTCCCACAGGCACCTGTCACACGTGTCAGGTCACAGGTCGTACTATCTGAGGGGCGCAGGGGCAAGACTTCAGACTGCCCTCCAAAACTTTGCTCTGGACACACTGCAGCGACGAGTAAGCCTCCTTTCTGGAAGTTTCTGTGCAGATGAGCGTGTATTGTTTTATTAAAGAGGATCCAAGTCTGTGTCTTGATTTCTGCAGGGCTTCATTCAGATGGTTGTACCTGACATGCTGAAGGGGGCAGTGTTTGTGAGTAGCATGATTTGTCTTTGTCTCAATGTTTTGATATAATTGAAACTTCAAATTATGTTTTTGAAGCTAACATAAGTTTATTTGAGGTGTAAATGCTGCATTGTTACACATATTTTCAGTGCAAGTCTACCAGAAATGAATGACTCTTAATAGAATAATTTGAAGAAACTCCTCCTCCTCCTCCTCCGTCCTCCAGGAGGGCTGTGGAATGCAGCCCAATGCCCACCGCTCTCAGGTGTACCCACTGGACCCGGTCCGATTCCCAGACCTGAACCTAGCTGGGACTGGAGAGGTTGGGGTGGCAGGTAAGACCTAATTTCACACCAGTCTAAATCCATTGTCTCGGCACATAGACTGAATGTGAGGTTGTCTCGTGTTGATCAGTACTTGTAAGGAAGTACTGAGATTTTTGACTTCCTCTCTTTCTGGCCGTATACTTTGATTTCTGTCGGTGCTGTGAAAAATGAACAGTAAAATGTATCGATAGAGTTAATGGGATTGTTTCGTTTGCCAAATTTAGACAAGTCATTGCTTAATTGTCTTATAAAAGAAAGAACACAAGATGAGCAGGTACATTTCCAAGATACTTATGTGGACTGTAAGCATGTGGATCCTTTTATATGATTTATTAAATCAATCTGCAACTTTTTTGATTGTTTTAAACTGTGAGTAAATACCTGATGTGTCCGTTTTCTCCAGGCTATTTCATGGATCATGCAGTAAACTGGAAGGATACGCCTGTCAGGTTGGAAGCAGCTTTCTCTCCTCACTGGCTTTACTCTGTGTACTACGTTGATGTAACCGTATGTGACGTGTCATTTCCCGACGCAGGACAGTGTGCTGCAGCACGTGTTACAGAGCAGAGACGGACACGGGCAGAGAGACGTGGGGGCTTTACAGAGTTCATCACTTCAACAAGGTAAAGAGGAAAGCAACACTCGCACGGACACATACGCACAGACATTTAGCTCTGATCAACATTCTGCAGCAAAGTGCGCATCATGAGATAGTGTGTATATGTGTGCGTGTGTGTGGGTGGGTGCCTGCACAGGTAGAGATGTTTGGAGTGACAGCAGATGAGACGGGAGCAGAGAGTTCTCAACTCCTGCAGGAATTCATTTCTCTTCAAAAAGAGATTTTCTCTTCGTTGGAGCTTCACTACAGGTAAGTGCTCTCTCTCCCTCTCTCTCTCTCTCTCTCTCTCTCTCTGTCTCTGTCTATCTTTCTCTCTCCCAATCCCTCTCTCTCTCTCTGTCTCTCTCTCTCTCTCTCGGTCTCTGTCTCTCTCCCTCTCTCTCTCTCTTCCTCCCTCTCTCTCCCCCTCTCTCTCTCTCTCTCTCCCTCCCTCGCTCTCCCTCTCTCTCTCTGCTCCAAGTGTGCTCTCAATCACTCAGTCAAAACCAAAGCGGATTGATCTTACTCTTCAAAAGACTTCTTGAACTTCTGATCAAAGTTGGA
>OMNV01010001.1:13730-24199 GCA_900303265.1 Brotula barbata | reverse complement strand
TGACAGCGAATTTATAGAAAGACGTAGAATGACATAAATACGTAACAATTCATTGAATAAATCAACATTTGAATGGAAGGAGAGAGTAATACAACGTTATAAATAAATTGATGGCTATGCTTATAACATTTTTATAAAATTTCATATCTAATATTTATTATTTTTACACTCACGCTGTCACAGTGTCTCTTTATGAGAGATATTAGATCAGAATTTACACTGAACAAATTATTATGAATGAGTTTATTCACTGAAAACAAGTCAGTGAGAAACTTAAACTCGTAAAAAGTTCTCTTTGAATTTGTTTCATTCTTAATCGATGACTTTATGGTTTTTACATCCTAATGATTATTAGCAGCAAAGGTGTTTTTCAGGGGAGTTCAAGAGACGATGGGTGGATGGAAAACAAAAAATATAGTCATATATTAATAAAGATATTATTCATGATGAATGTAAATAAATAAGAAAATAATTAAATTAATTGATGCATAAATAAGAGAAAAGAGAGAGAGAGCGTTCAGAACTCCGCAGAATTATAATAAAGAAATTAAAAAAAAGAAACTTTCAGCGACATTTCCGCACAATATTTATATTATAGAACGTTAATTTGGATGATAGTATGAATAATATAAATATAAGTTCTCTTAATCGCCGTGTTTAGCCGGATTGTCAACATTTAAAGCGTAAACTGTTCCATGTTTCAAACGGCGGACTTGGATCGGAGGTTTTGGACGACGCGCTCCGAACGGAGACCCGACCGATACTCACAGGTGATCATTGATCTATCGGTGACATCTCTCTAATGTATTGGTGACATCTCTCTAATGTATCGGTGGCGTCTCCGTCCGCTGAATCGTCGCTTCCACATCCGTTCATCCCTGAAAAGAGAAAGACGGAGATCAAACTTACCGAGTCTGCTGCCACAGAACCGACAGGGAGAGCAGAACCGGGACGGAGAACCGGGACCGCATGGCTGAGGAGCGGAAACGAAGAGAGAGAGAGATGGAAAGAGAAGACAGTGAAAGAGAGAGATGGAGATGGAGAGAGAGAGAGAGAGAGAGAGAGTCCACACGGAGCGCAGACTGATGTGAGGAGGAAATGAAGCCACGGAAATCAAACGCATGAAGGCAGACAGACAGACAGACAGACAGGATATCAGCGTCTCAAAGGACCCCACAGATTCACATCACAAAGACCCAGCCCACAAAGGGAGAGGAGACTCAAAGGGAGGTCTCCTCTCCGGTGAAATAAGGAGCAAGCAGGCTTAAGAAAGAGTCCAGGACCAACAAGAGTCAACAAGAGTCCTGATCCTGAATTTGGATCCACAGAGGGGGAGGGGGAGGTGGTAGCATCCAGCTGAGGTGTGAGGCGATGGAGTCTTGGTAGTCCAAGTGGGGGCTGAGGTGGATCGCAGCAAGTCAGGAGAGGTGGTCCACGACGAGAACTACATGAAAGGCCTGGTTCCTGAAAGACAAAAACCTGAACAACTTGGAGAAGAGGTCCCATCAGTCCTAGATGATGAGGGGACACCAGAGACAAAAGAGGGAGAACGAGGGCGGAGAGGGGACGCACTGAAATATCAGAGAAACTCAGACCTGGACCAGGTCATCACTTTCATGGACTAAAGAGACTGTTTTAACTTCCTGTATGAATATGAAGTAATTACACATAGTTAATGTGTAATAACAAGAAGAATGCTTTACAAACAGTGAGACTGTCAGCCTGTTTGAGTTAGACAGACAGATAGACGGACGGACAGATAGACAGATGGACCGACAGACAGACACACAGGCAGACAGACAGACAGATAGACGGACGGGCAGACAGACAGACAGACAGACAGACAGGCAGACAGGCAGACAGACAGACAGATAGACGGACGGGCAGACAGACAGACAGACAGACAGACGACCTGATTGCGTCTCGCCTCATCACCCGTCTATGCAATCCAAAGTCTGTCAAACCTCACAGACACAAAGCATCAGGGACTTTATTTTGAAAAATGCTTCCAATTACAGTTCTTATTAGGACGAGATGAGAGCGTGGACACACTCAGCATGTTTATAGAGTTATTACTCAAAGGATTTATCCTTACTGCGACTAAGTCATGTACATGAATGAATCCATAGAGGATCACCCTCAGTGTCTATGAGGTCTACACAAGAAGGAAATCCACATGGAAGTTACTCATATTAAGACCCAAAACGATTTACTGCCTTTTGGCTCTGATTTCCCAGCTGATGTCCCTCAGGGCTTTATTTTAGACCCGGCCTTTGGCTTCTATCTGTACATCAATGATATTTCCACATCAGTCACAAATGCAGTTGTCTTTTTATGCAGATGATACTCTACTTTTTGTTGAAGAAATTAAAGTTGTTTCCGTCACCTTCACATAAAAAATACAATATTTATTTTTTTAAATCCCTGTTTTTCACATTATTTAATACTGTCACTGTCCTGTTCTCTTCACAGGTCTGAAGGTTTTGATTGGACCCTTATGGATTCATCTTGGTTTTCTTCTACAAAGATGGGTGAAGTCTGTATTTGTCGGCGTCCTTTCAGACAAAGCAATTTGTTCTCGTTCAGGGACGATGGCAGGAGGACTCAGCCTGACACATTCATCCAGAGGAAACCCGCACACACGCGGAGAACACGCAAGTCCATACAGAAAGGACCCAGGTCTCTCCCAGGTCTTTCCCGGACCATCTTGCTGTAAGGCAACTTCACTAGTCACTTGTCCTCTGTACCATCTTTCCAGTTGTTCATTCAACAATAAAATGTAAATATATAAATCTATATCTTCCCACATAGAACTGTGTTATGCTGTAATGACACAAATGTCTTGGAAAATCTGTTTTCTTTGGCTCCCCCATGTTTATCTCAACATTCTCTCTAGAACTCTAGAACCTTCTTAGGGACTCCTGAGACCGCCTCAAACCTATCAAGAACCTGTCCTCACTGGCACCCACAGTATCCCTCCTGCGGATGGATCACCATCTGGTCCTCAGTTAGAGTCAGACCTGCAGGGGATCCTGAGTGTGTGTGTGTGTGATCTGTTGTGGTGGTGTTGCAGCAAATATCATCATCATCAGGATATCCACTTAATTATTTCTGTTAATCTGAGAATGATCAACTAAACAAAATTTCAGCCTGAGTACTTAACTTGGTCAAGAACATTTTACTTTAATGTCGGAACTAAAAAAAATGTAATAGGTTGGAAGTGTTGATACAATTATTAATTATTTCTGTAAGCCATTATTCCCATTAACCTCATTAGAAACATTAATCAATTCCATCAATATTTCTGATCAATTCTTTCACTTTGATGTGTCGCATCCCCACACAGAAAATCCATCATCTCATCAGCGTCTCCTCTATTTCAGAGTTAGAGGACAATCTTAGGCCGCCATCTAGTGGCAAAAGATGGTGCTTTTGGTGATTTTGTTGTTGGATATTAATAATTTGAATTATTTACAGCCATGCTATGATCAAATGTCACTGAGATATGGAGGTAAAGAGTAGGATGAAGTGAAGCCCAACTTCTGGAGGCAGATGATCTATGGGCCCCAAGAGAGGGGGCCTTAAAATAATTGGAGAGAGAAAGAGAGAGAGACGCACTACCAAACTAGAAGAATCTCGCTTAGTCTGGCAGGATAGTCTTAAAACTTATAGGAAGGCTCTCTGCAATGCCAGAGCCGCCTATTACTCATCATTGATAGAGGAAAACAAAAATAACCCGCGGTTCCTTTTCAACACTTTGGCCAAGCTGACAAAGAGTCCTAACTCTATTGATCCTAGTATTCCTATAACTCTCAGCAGTAACAACTCCATGAACTTCTTTAGTGATAAAATTCTAACTATTAGAGACAAAATTCATCATCTCCTGCCCTCAACTGGAACCGATTAGACCTCATCCCAACTAGGCTGCTTAAGGAAGTCTTACCTTTCATTAACACCTCTTTACTACATATTATCAATGTGTCCTTACAAACAGGCTACGTACCACAGTCCTTCAAAGTAGCTGTAATTAAACCTCTTCTTTAAAAGCCCACTCTAGATTCAGGTGTCTAGCGTCTCTGCACTGGCTCCATGTAAAATCCAGAATAGAATTTAAGATCCTTCTCCTCACCTACAAAGCCCTTAATGGTCAGGCACCATCATACCTAAAAGAGCTCCTAGTTCCCTATAATCCCACTGGACCACTAGGCTCCCAGAATGCAGGCTTACTTGTGGTTCCTAGAGTCTCCAAAATCAGAATGGGAGGCAGAGCCTTCAGCTATCAGGCTCCTCTCCTGTGGAACCATCTTCCCAGGATGCACTGTGCTTCCTCCTTCTCTATCTACACTCAGTCATGTCCCATTACTGCATGTTACTAACTTGTCTTCGTCCCCGGAGTGTTTGTGCTTTGTCGCCCGTCAGGTCCACACGGAGTTTAAGACGGCTTCCAGTTGGACTCAACTCTAGATTCATCTTTGTTACTGTTATTATTTCAGTTGCTCTCTGTTTCTCTCTCTGTGTCTCCCCCTCCATCCCACTTTTTCTCTCAACCCAACCGGTCAAGGCAGATGGCTGCCCGCCTAGAGCCAGGTTCTCTTCGAGGTTTCTTCTCTTTAAAAGGGGAGATTTTTCTTGCTCATGGGGGAATGTTGGGTCTCTACATATTCAAGAGTTTGATCTTGATCTGCTCTACCTGTAAAGTGCCATGAGATAACTTTTGATGTGATTTGGCGCTATATAAATAAAATAAAATTGAATTGAATTAATGAACGGAGCGGACATGGCTGAGTTCCTCACGTCGCAAATTTGATCCTGTTTCCATGGATTCAATCTGCCAAACACCAACTGTCACATCCACATCACCCATTCTTCCAAATCACCCATTCATCCACCACATCACCCATTCATCCAAATCACCCATTCATTCACCACATCACCCATTCATCCAAATCACCCATTCATTCACCACATCACCCATTCACCCACATCATTCATTCATCATCACATCACCATTCACCCACTACATCACTCATTCATCCATCACATCGCACATTCATCCACCACATCCTCATACATCCACATCACCCATTCACCCACCACATCCTCATACATCCACCACATCACCTATTCATCCACCCAATCACTCATTCATTCATTACCACATCACTCATTTATCCACCACATCACCCATACATCCATTACATCACTCATTCATCCATTACATCACTCATTCATCCATCACATCACTCATTCATCATCACATAACTCATTCACCCACCACATCACTCATTCATCCTCCACATCACTCATTCATCCACTCATCACCCGTTCATCCACTCATCACCCATTCATCCAGCCCCCCCTGAATGATGAAGACATGTTTTCTTGTTGACATTTTGAATTTTATTGGATTCTGTAATTGAAGTCTTGATAAGTTGACACAAAGAATTTCTACTTTGTTTTCTTTCTCTTAACACATCCACGTGCTCTCTCTCTTTCTTTCTCTCTCTCTTTCACGCACACACACATACTTAGAACACAGAGCATGAGAGAAAAATTGGACAGTAATCTTAGACAGACCAGCAAAAATCCATTGGTCCTGCGGCACAGAAGACAAACTGTCAACTGTCCACAGACAACACGCCCTGTGCGTTGTCCACAGAAAACGCATCCTGTCCTGTGTACACAGAAAACGCGTCCTGTCCTGTGCCCACGGCAGACACGTCCTGTCCTGTGTCCATAGCAGACATATGTTGTCCTCCATCCAGAGAAACCATGTGTGTCCAGTCTTATGTTAACAGAAGACTCGCCCTGTCCTATGTCCACAGAAAACCAATCCTGTCCTCTGTCCACAGAGGTACAGTACATCCTCCTGTCTTAACGTTGTAAAGAAAGCTGAGCGTTTGTTTCTCGTTTTTGTCCTCAGACAGTCTAAAATCGGTCTGAATGGACATTTTTCGCATTGAATTTGAAAGATTGTCTTCATAATGCCGGACTGTCTCCTCTTACACGATAAACACAGTTCCTCAGAGAAGACGTCCCAGTCCACTGCGGGTCGGCTGGTCTAAAAAAGTACAAGATGATTCTTCAAATTCTCTTCAGTCCAGAGAAGTTCAGTAAAACCCTGTGAAGATATTCAGATTCTGCTTGAAGGCACAAAATTCAGCCATGAGGAAAAGTGCAAACGGCTACGACGGCGTCCATTCCAAGCTAGTTCCTCTTCGCTCCGAAGCACTGATAAAACACGCAATGCACATTTATCTGTCGCAATTTGAAGCTACAAATTGAAAAAAATGAAAATTTGGACTAATCCCTAACTCACAAGAATCACAAAAAAAGACGCTGGCTTGAGGTAGCGAGTCGATAAATTTGTTAAATTATAGCAGAGACTTTGAGACTGAAGTCGACTTTGCGTCACGCCAATTGTAGCCTTGTTGAGTTGTGCGGTCATCAAATCGTTTGGCAAGCCGCACAAAAAAAAATGAGTCAGTTGGACGCCTGATTGGAGCGCCCTCTCTCGCCGCCCCGTCCCTCCTGTCTGTCTCTCTGCCGTAGCTATCACAAAAAGCAGAAATGCCAAAAAAATAAAAGGAATGAGTAAGTTAGGGATGGTGAGCGCTCCCTGAAGGACGCCGTTCGAGGCCGTCAGCAGCTTGACGTTGGCTTTCATCGGGAAAACTGTAGCAGGTACCGACTCTCATCCGTTCGCTACGCCTGCGTCATCACTTCGGGAAAGCCTGGGTATCGTTTACGGTTTCAGTACAAAAATAGGGACTTTCACGAACGCTTGTGGCAAAAAAAAAAAAAAAAAAATCCAAGTACGCAACGCTGCGAAAACCTCCAAGCACTACGCCACTGAAGTAAAGGTGGGGTTGAGTTCCTGTATCGTTTGTTTGGTTTCCCCGCACATGAGGACGATAAATCATCCGATCTGTCTGGACGTGACGCTGGGACGCTCTGTGTTTGGCGACCTCCGCCAAGTCACGTGGTCCGGTCGGGTTTGTGGATGCGACTGATCCCCGGAACAGACCGGAGAGCGTTCCGATCACATTAATAAAGGTGTCCGGTTAATGTGCGATTCCAGCTGCTTCCTGATGTTCGCTTTGCGGATGTGCGTGTTTTACCAGCGCCGCGACGTTTTGAAGTGTTTCTGAAAGCACGGTGACATCATCGGTCCTTCTTTACCTGAAAATGACATTTGACCTGTTCACAGATGCTGTGAGAATAGAGTTTTTTTTGTTTTTGTGAGTTCCGGTTCATGTTTGTCCTGTATTGACCTTAGCTAACATGGTGATTGTTCATAAGCGTACAGTGAGATTATAATACAGAGAGACTTCACAGAGCCCGCAGAGCTTTTTACACAAATCAAAGGAAGATGGTTGCAGTTCAACAGTGCAAAAAAACAGTACACAGAACATACAAAACCCTGTCGGTCGCAAAAAGCACGTCAAGTCGTACTAGCAGCTTCATTACTACACTTCATGATTTACCAGGATGTTTGTCGGACGTGACGAACAGCACAGATGAGGGAGAGACGCAGGGCGAGTGAAGGCTGGAGGGCCTTTCATAGAGGAAACCGTTTGCCGCCGAGTACAACGCACCTGATGGTGTGCGTGGCAGGGTACAACGCACACCGTGGAGGTCAACGCAAAAGGTAGGTGACTTACAAATCTGGACCTACGTTTTGTTCTGGCCATCAACAAAGATGTATCAGGCTACTGAGCCAGGAGACGAAACCTATTACCTAACTAAGTTGTTGAGACAAACCTGATATGCCTACATGGTAACAGGTTTCATGAGGGGTTTCCTCCCGTGTCTCCATACAAACAGAGAATTGTGTCGGACAGTTCAGCGATCCGAAAAACTGTGTTCGGCCATCTCCAAAACCAAAGTTTACGATTGTATGGAAACTTGGGGAGGAAATCCCTCTCAGCAACAGTTTTTTTATCTGTGTTGTGATGTTCATTGGCGGTTGGAAAAATCATCTTCTGTTCAATGCAAAGCTGCCGCTGCGTAGCGTAAGCCGTCGGTTTGAAAGGGTTTCAGAGCACAGCGGCGGTGCTGACGTTTCCTATGTGAAAGGGCCTCGAAAGTTCCACTGCACGTTCACGTCAAAGCTGATTTGATGGTTTATTTTGAGCTCAAACTGAGAAAAGCTAAAATTGTGTGTGTGGGTGTGTGTGTGTACGCTGTGCTGCTGTTTACAACTCTATTTTCTTTTTTTAACTTTTTTGCCTATTTCTATATTATATGACGTCATTTTTGTTGTTGTTAATGCTCTTACATGATAAAAAATTATGGATTTGCACATTAAACACATATGCTGTGCTGTTTATGATGTCCCCCCCCAGAAAAAATGATGGAGAGAGGTATGAATCAGATTATTGATAATAAACAGTATGGATAAACAGAACCAGTTTTGGTATCAATAAAACACTCGTGGACTATTGATACAACAAAAATGGGGATTTGTAAATATAAATCATGGGTCACTGATGAAGGATCCATATGTGGCGATCTTCAAATTTTGTCAAAGTCAGATATGTTAGCAGACAGCATGGTTAACTGATCGGTGTGTGTGGAGCCCGAATTTGATTTGGGCAGATTTGTCGACGAAATGAGATGAAAATCATGAAATAGTAAGTTGGCTCTAGTGTAGCACACACACGCACTCAGTCACACACAAACCCCTCCAGCAGAAATGGCCTCCTTCCTTCCTGTTACATGGCTTCATGAGCAGGTGTAAATCAATGTCTTACCTGCTGTTTTTGCGCTGGGCTTTTTTTTCTTCCTCATTTCTGAACCTTAGAAGCAAATTAAAGCCGCGTTCAGTTTGCCTGCACAAATGACGGAACGTAATGTGCAAAAAGATCAAACAAACTGAAGATTGTTGCCTGACGGTCTCATCAAAGTCTACTTTGGCAAGTTTGGACTTAGAAATACTATAACTCTACTTTGTCTTAAATTCCATAATAAGTTTGTCTATTTCTATTTTGTATGGATGAGTACAGCAAAAAGAGAAGTTTAATAAATTATGCATGTTTCATATACACATGTATATACAGTATATACTCTATATATATATATATGTACATATGTATATAAAGTATATATATATATACATATGTATATACGTGTGTGTGTGTGTGTGTATAGTAAATAGTATTTACATTGTAAAGTCATCCATCCTTTCCCTTTTCCCTAACAGGATGTACAGCAGGCTGAACGCGCCTCGTTTCCATCGTTGTTACAGATTTAGCTCAATCATCTATTCTAGTTCTAACCGGCTCTCTATCGCCGCCCTAATGGACGTAGTAAAGCCAATAGACGAGGTTGAAGAAGGTGAACATGATGGGGAAGATGACGCGGGACCACTTGTCTATGGCGTTGACGTCTGTGAGGTCGGGTATCTTGACCTTCAGCTGCGACGCCCTCCTCCTCAGGCGGCCCTTCTTGTGGCCAACAGGGCGATCGATGGCCGGCCGCCCATAGAGGTCGCGGCCGGTCATCGGCTTACGGTACTGAATGCTGGCGCTGTCGTAGGAGAACATGGTGGCGCGAGGGTCTGTGAGGGCCCCCAGCATGTCCACTCCACCCATCTCAGTGGTGAGGTTGGTGAGGAGGATGTTCCCGTGAGCGTCCACCTGAAAAGGCAATGTAAACATTTCCTCTTTACGCAGGATATGACATCCAGTGTTTCATTTCCTGGTTGAGGCTGTAACAAAATAACATTGGACGATGCCTTTCTGAACAATTGAAGTTCTAAATTTCAAACATTGTAATAGATTTTGAAATTGGGAAAACCCTCAAATACTGCAGGTGTCAAGGAAAACCACGCGAGTGTCCCATCAAACACATGGACTCGTCTCTCTGAAAGACTTAAGAGAACAATTGTCTTTTTCTTTTCAACTGGAATAAATAGTTCGGCGACAGTGACAATCGAGAACCTTAAAAAAATCTGCGTGAGAAACCGTGGCAACGTCTTAGAAATACAAACAGGAAGTGGAAGAAAAGCTTCCCACGGTGTGAGCTAGGCAGCAGCAGTGTTGGTGGTAAACAGAGGAGACAGTGACAAAGGTGTGCAGAGTGTGGAACACAGAACAGTTTAGAAACTACACAAACACACTATTTGCTCTTCTTCATTCGTTCACCTGCACTTTGTTGCTCTCCAGTCTGCTCCTGCTGTTGTTGTTGGACTTCGCTGCCTTTTCGGCCACTTTCTTCTGCAGGTGAGGCCCTCGGCCAAAGAAGATGTAATTGACGAAGGCGTACTCCAGCAGAGCCAGGAACACGAAGACGAAGCAGCCCATCAGGTAGATGTCTATGGCCTTGACGTAAGGGATCTTGGGTAGGGTCTCCCTAAGGTGGGTGTTTATGGTGGTCATGGTCAGTACGGTGGTTATACCTGACGGGGAAAAAAAAGACCAGAAAATGCTCTTAGAATCCTCCACTGTCTGTGAAGGGGATGGGGA